>APFE030735082.1:161961-185903 GCA_000404065.3 Pinus taeda | reverse complement strand
ATGCCGCCTCCATTAAGGGGACCATTTCTATGGTAAAATTGGCGGAATCATGTAATCCCCACAATCTGCACATCATTATCCCAGCATAGCAATAAGGAGAGCATAGAGAATCAACCGAGTACTTACCCGAAGATTCATGTTTGTGCTTTGCTGGATTTTGTCTCCAACCCCGAATGGGTTCGGATTCAGTCTCATTCTCAGCTCGGAATTTCTCCAGGAATGCCGTGTTGTATTTCTTCTCTGCCTCCGGCAAATGATACATTTGCCTTAAATCATCGGCTCGAAAGGAACCAAAAATTCTCCCATCTGTGGTGCTGAAGGTTCTATCGGTAATCGGGATTTCCTGAATCGCCCATCTAACCACATCTGTATATGGTAGGATTTTCTCCCGAGCCTCTATTCGATGAAGAAAAGAGTTGGCTAAATCACTTAGATTAGCCTCGGATTTGCTAGTGCTGTCGGCTGAGACTTGTATTGTTGTCACCCTTGGCTCTTCGGCTTCGATCAGATTATAGGTGCCTTGCCAAGTAGTTCTGACAAGTCCTAGGCATGTAGTGTCCGATATCAGACCTTTCTTTTTAGTGCTTGGATCAACGACAGGTTGCCCTATGGCTGGCGAAGCAGAAGCCATTGTAGTTTTCTTGGACTTCTTCCCCATTCTACTTAAATCTATTTCTGCGGAAGAATTTTGCACAGAGATGATAATGGACGTAATACAGAAAATGGTAGCATAAATCGAATCGACTGAGATATATATTGATGAATGCATGGAGAACGATTGACTTAAGGTGGCCTCGAATAAAATCTGTAAAAGGATTGCAGGCTTACTGTTTCATTAAATGGCCGTTAAGACCTGTCAATCCTATCAATGCCCGTCAATTCGATTAATGGCCGAATGATTTATTTGAAGCGTGCCTTGGGTGTTTTGGCTGTTGAGCGCGGATGAATGGCTCTTTGAGAGATAAGGCCTTAAATACGAATAAATCCTATTAAACCCGCTTTAAGACTTATTTTGAAATCTGCGCTTTTTGGCTTTATTGCAATCGGGCGTCGGGGGAAATCATAAATCGTTATATTGGTTCCATTTGGAATCCCCGATCGCCAATAGCGATATCGCATTGCGTTGGGAGTAGCGAGTGGGGCAGTTTTAAAAGCATGCATAGTTGATTGCCGATCACCGATAGCGATATCGCATCGCATCGGAGCACAAGGGGAATTTTTAATTGCGCCAATCCATTATCGCCGATACCTGACAGCAATATCGCATCGCATCGGAGCAAAAGGGGGCTTTAATTGTGCCAATTCATTTATCGCCGATACCCGATAACGATTTCGCATCGGGGAAAACCAATAGATCCTTAAGTTGTGTTCCCTTTGTCATTGCGATATGCGATCTTACAATCGCTTTATCGCAATGACAAAAGATTAATCGTTTATGTTAAGGCTTTTGATTGGTTTATTTGAAAAGGTTTATTGGTAATGCTTTATTTTATTTTTTCGGACCTTTTTGAATAAAACTAAATTGATACCAATTAAAATCAAAATTAAAAAGGGACCCATTTCATATGATAGTTTTGGGCTAATATTGATATGAAATGGGGGGTTGTTGTAGGGCACAACAGTCCCCTATGTGAAAATCCTCATCCATTGGATCCCATGCATGAACTAAGAACTACAACAGTTCTAATTGTTGCCTCATCCGGGACAACCTGAAGTATTTGAGCAACCCATAATTTCTGAGGGAATCAACAATACCTGGATCATTTAGGGAAACCATGTCTTCTTCTTCATTATCTCTTTCTCACCAAGTAATAGACATTCTAATCCAATCAAAGCCTGAAATCAAACCATAAGCTTAGTTAGGATTCATTTCATGCAAAGAACTGGATAGATTTTTGGTCAAATAGGTGAAACAAATTTGTGAAACTCGCTTAGTGTAGTCCAGGTCAGGAGAAAATGCACTACGGAGAAGGTACCCTTTTATTTGGGTGCTTTGCAACGCAGTCTTCAAAGTGGAAGGTTGCGCTGATCCTAGGGCGAAATACATTAACCCCAGGGGCCCTAAAAACCTAATTTTTTTTCCTGAAATTGCAAAAGAATGACATTAAAAGAAAGAGAAGGGGTAGGTCTTCTACTTGGTCTAGATGACATGATAAATGATCCATAGAATCTCTCACAATCAGCTAATGAAGTTCGAGGTAAAAAACTGGTTCAGAGCACAAAACTAAATGGTAAATATAAAATGGTGAAATTGACATGGTAAATTCTTGTTTTATGTTTATTTCATGATCGTTAAATGAATAAACTTTAGTCTTTACCCATTTTTACCAATGAAATAGGTATGTTTGATCCATTTGGTGTTGCTTTGAACAGATTTATAGCTGATACAATGAATTTGACATGCATGATCGTGAATTGTACTTTGACCACAAAGAATACTTTTATCTCTTTTTCGAGCTCTATTAAACATCGAAAAGATTACTGAGTGCTTATCCTTTTCACCTTGTTAATGGATTGGAAACAACATCTACTTAGTATAAGTTTAACCCTTTTTTGGGCTGAGATAGATTAGTTACGAAAAAGGAATACGTTGATCAAACATGGTCAATAGGTTCTCTCTCGTATTATTTTACACTTTTTCGGACTAGAGAGACAAATATATGAAAAATAACTTGTCAAGTTTTGTTTCTGTCCCTTTTCAACCTCTCTAAAAATGAAAAGGATTGAGTTCTCATTGTTGTTAAGCTCGTTAAAACATCAAATAGCGACAAAATTGTCCATCATGACAAGATTGAGTTTCACCTTCACTAGACTCGTTAAAACATCACATATCAGTGGATTCACTTGAAGGGTGGAATTATACAACAAGCATACATTATCCTCCTGAAGCTTGATAAACAATAAAGAGGTGTTAGTTAACAATGACTAGGGAAAATGGGAAAAGGGGTGAACCACTTTATGGTAGTAGGTCACTCTTGAACATGACACTTTCACTTCATCTTTGTGACTACTTGGGTTGGGTTATCTTCTTAATGGTTATCATACCTATGATCTATCATACCATCCATTACTTTGATTTTGGGTCAATGCTGCCAATTCATTCAGTGTCACCAACATGTTTAAAAGAAGTCACTTAGTTAAATGCATCCTTTGAAATACTCATAAACCTTCATTTTCATGACTGCCATTCCTGAACCTTGTGTCATCAGTCACATTCCATCTCCAATAATCATTACACTTGTTTTGTGTCGTTGATGTGGAATACATCAAGGCCCTTCTGCAATGAATCAGTTCTTGTCGACATCAACACATTATCTAATAAGTTGACTTAGAAACACCCTTTTAGTACCTTGGGGCTTGCATACATCAATGACAAGTTTCTTGCTTCCAATGATAGGTTGAAATCATTGGCCTTCGACCAAAATAACTTGTATGGTGTTTGACATCAAAACATCCATTCACACCATGCAGAATCTACTACAGTACCTTGAGGATCATTATCATTATCGGTGATTTCTATTGCATCTATTAACAACTTACATCATTGGCTGGTAATCAGATGGTGTCTTCCCATGTTTGAATTCAGATCACATATTCACATGATTAGACTCGTACTCAAGCAAACAATTGAACAAGATAGAAGACCCTAGATCTAGTTTCATCCATTCGAGTTGCGGTTTCAAGAGACTACTAAATCATCTATATGATGGTTTTACATAGATGGTTATCCTATCATGGGTCAATATCTGTAGACGATTATCTGATTTATGTACATATAATGAAAAGTTTATATGTTGAGCATGGGTATGTCTTCCCTCAGATTCATGAAAAATCCAAAATATCATGATATTGTGTATTGTAATTGATGCAGGTCACCATCTGCTTTAGAACCTCCTCATCACATCATAAAGAATATCGCTCGACATTATCATTTTCGAGTTCATGGTTTGGGGGAAAATATTATAGGTCTATTTGGGCACATCACTCCCAACATTCAGATCAGTACTTTTAGGGCTCATTAAACCCTAATTCAGTTGCTACATGCCCTAGACAAGTCATCACATTTAATGCCATCATTCTTGAGAGTTTCCTGGCCTGAAAAATCCTGAAATGACTCCTTCAAGGACCAACGCCACCTTGGTCAGGGGTAAATGCATTTTAGAGAACTTAGGCCCATTAAAGCCTGCTCTACAGAGCACCTAGGCCCACTTTGATCTTCGTTGGGCGAGATTGAGTGAAATCTTCATAGGGTTTTGGGAATATTCTTTCATTCTAGATCATTCTAGAGGATTCCCACCTCTTATCCTCTCCTATGAGATCGAAATTGGATAGAGAATGAATCAAATAACCTCCTATCCTCTCATTCCTTCCTCCATGGGAGCTAACTCCCAAATTGGAAATCCATTCAATGCCCAACTTATAAATTGAGCACCTCCATTTCCCTATAAATTGAGCACTCATCATAGTGATTAGGGGCTGGACTTTGAATAATTTGCAAGGAGATACTGTTGGTTTGAGGTTTGAGATCATAAGCAAGTATTGTTATGCTTTCGAAGTGTTCTGCTTTTGGTGTGATGAAGGATGGAACCCAAGCTGGATGGGTGACATGGGATCAGACTTATTTGGTTCTAACTCTTCCTTCTACTTAATAAAGTTGTTTACACCTTTTCCCATATTCTTATCTTTATGTATGATGATTATATGTGTAAATTATTTCAATTCCATTTTATTATAGTAGATAGATCTCTTACTTTGATTGGTTTTTATCCTTTGTTTATGATTGCAGGTACTGAACGAGCGGACTTAGTTTGAGAAGGAGTTACAAGAGCTATTCAAAGGAGACAAAGGGAAGCGAAAGATAATAAGTACATCCCTTGTCTTATTTATCTAATATAGGAAAAGGTTAAACTCTTTAACTCTATTGTTCTAAGTGTAGCTACCCACTTAGGGAAGTTGTTTTTATGCTTAGATGCAAAATTACACATAGGTAAACATTGAAGAAGTAGCGACAGTAGATGATGTCGCAACCATAACAGATGATATAGTCTAGGATGTTGTTTCAGCCATAGTCAAATGACCCAATGAATGTCTTAATGAATCTATGGGAGTTTGAAAGTAAATAGGATCAAGAGGAGTAGTATAAGTTAACCGAGGAAAAGAAGGATAAAGATAAAGCCCTGGTCCAAAACGAGTTGGAGTTCTAGGTGAAATTTCTTCTTCAAATTCCTCTTCAATAGCAATCAAACCAAGTGGAAGGATTTCACTGTCAGGTCCTTAATAAATTTCCATTGTTTGACTCTGTGGTAAGGGAGAAGTCTCAATAATTACACATGTCTGAGGATAAACCAGTCGATTATATTTTGGTACGAGAAAAGCATTTGGTTGTTCAACTTCAGGATCCAAGTGTCCTGGTAAAAGAACAATGGATTCAGGATGAATTTCTTGAACAAATTTTGGTTAAGGATCAACTTCTTGTTGGACAAATTCAGTTACCATTTCACTAAGTTCACTTTCAATGTCCTCATGTAATTGTATAGGTTCCACTTTAGTAGTAGATAAACTGGTAATAGTAGGAGTAACTGGAATTGTAATATGTACTGCTATAGGTGAGTTTGGTAAATGAGATGAAGAACCAGAAGTTTGTGATGTATTAGACTCAGTTAAATGAGACTGCTTTCACCGATTATGTGTAGTTTTAGGCGGTAAAGGCAGTTTACTCGTTGTCCTATGCGAATGATGGGGTAAAGGTTGATTTTCTTCCACGATTGCTGATTGATTTTATTATGAAAATAAATAAACAAAAAGAGGGTAATCTAGGAAAAATAATTACCAAGTAACTATGAACTGGAATATACGACCTCGAAGGAGCGAAGGACTTGACATACGTGTAGGTAATCTCCCCGAATGTTGTTTTCGGTGTATCACAGTATACAAGGTGGCCGACTCGATTACCTATGGATGGATAGCAACCTAATGTAGTCATCCCAAATATACCCGAAAGTACATGGAGTTCCAATCCATGTTAGCACTATCTAATGTGAAACTGCATAGTGAGAGCATTCCCTTATAATTTTCATACTATAACACTGCCCACTATACCCGAAAGTACGTGGATGAGCTACGATATACTTACCTATGTGGAATGGGGTATCACACTTGAAATGCATCGTAGACGTTAGCAACAACTACTATGTTTAACGAAGCTGGAACACATCTCTATACTAGACCTCTAAATGTTATGTGTTAAGTTACAATGCTCCATTAGGTTAGTTGAGATAAATTTTAGTTGATGTTGTTTAAAAGTTTTCCTTTCAGGTTCACTGCATGATGGTTTTGAAACTCCTAGAATGAAACTAAGATCAGAAACATTCTTTTCATTTGATTTAAACAATGAAAACTGTAACTAAAAGGGATAGAGAAATCAGAATCTCTAAACAAATAGCATAGAGCACGTCTAATGCAACTTTCCATATACCATTCCTACAAGCACACACAAACTTCTAAATGCATTATGCATGTTTTCTTTTCATTCCTTTAATGTTTAGATGAACATAAAGAAACTAAATGCACAAATGGTCAATCAAATCTTTTCATAAGAAGCAAAGAATTTATGACAGCTTCTTTTCCAAGGAAATGAAGACTTTACGACAATTCTTTTTTAGAAAAGTAAAGACTAATCATTGTAAGCTGACTTTGGGATTGATTAGACAATGATAGATAAAACATAAAGAAACATTGAACAAACAAAGCCAAAGTGGGAATGGAAAATAAATGCTACTTTGGACTTCAGGGACAGAGAAACATTGACCATTCAACAAATCAAGCAAAAAGATGGGTTTTTGGCTTGACAGGGACTAGTGCAGCCCTGAGTGGGAGATAGTGCATTTTAGAGCACTGTCTCTAGGCTAAGACTGCTTTGTAGTGCACTGTGTCAAGAATAATAGTGCGATGCCAGAGAGCACTATCAGCACACAAATAAGCACACATTTTGACCAAACAAACTTCGAAATGACTGAATATAGGTAAATGAACTCAAGCAAAGTCTACTGGTGCTTCTAAGACAAGGGATAACTACCAGGAATGATGGTCATTCCCTAGTATGGTCACCAATTTGTTATACATAATTTATACCTATGGATAAGTATATCTTCCCTAAGTGGGTAGATATACTTAGAACAACTGAAGTAAATATGTTTATCTTTTTCTAAAATAAACAAATAAGATAAAAGAACCTACTTGTGATCCTTCACTTCCTTTGATCTCCTTTTAGTTGCTCTTGTTGCTCCCACTCAAACTAAATTTGCTCAATTGGTACCTGCCAACATAAATAGAAGACGACAACAATCAAAGCATATGATCTATTTATTGTAAACAAATGGAATCGACAACATTTGAACATATATTCATCATAGATATAGGCAAAAGTATTGGAAAAGGAACAAACAACTTTATTGATTGATAGAAGGAGAAGTTACACCCAATGTGGTTCGATCTCATGTCACTCATCCAGCTTAGTCCAAGCCCTCATCACGCCAATAGAAACATCAATCCAACATCATAACATTACTTTGACAATGATTTCAAGTCTCTAAACCAACAATATTTCTCTATAATATCCAATCCCCTTGGCTCTATGATGGGAGGCCATTTTATAGATGAATGCAAGTGGTTTTGTCATTAATACGACATTGAATGGTTTTCCATAATTGGATGGTTAGTTTCCATGTTCAAAGGGATGAGAGGTTAGAGGCTTAGATTATCCAAGGCTATCGTAAGTCGAGCTCATCTTGATAAGATAGGAGTTAGGTTCCTTCTAGAAGGCTCTAGAAAGGAGGAATATACTCAGGATCCAATGAAGATTCAGAGGATTATCGCCTAGAATAGGCTTGAGTGGGCTTAGGTGCTTTGCAACATAGCCTTAAATGGTGCTACCTACTTTGCAGAGCACTTACCCTTAAATAGGGATGTGCTGGTGACCCAAGGAAGCACTTCAGCAGGGTTTGAAGTCAGGAAACTCTCATGGATGAAAGCGCTCAATGAGGTGGCATGTCTAGGGCATGTAGAAATTGAATTAGGGTTTGATAGACCCTATTTACACTGATCTGATCATTGGGAGTGATGTGCCCAAATAGACCTGTAACAACAGGAACAATAAGGGATGAAGGAAAAACAGTATCAACCCTGTACACCAATGTCTAAAAAGGAGACATGACTATGGATTTTTTAATATTGACTATGTCCACCCATAAAGCATTAATGAGATTTTTGTGCTAGTTCTTTTTATTTAGCTCCAGGACTTTCTTAATGACATTGATCATAGATTTATTAGAGAATTCAACCAGCCCATTCCCTTGTGGGTAATAAGCGGTAGAATGTCTCAATGTAGTATGGTAATTTTCACAAAACTCCAACATCATTTTGGACTTGAAATCAACAAAATTGTTAGTGATTATTTTCTGCAGGCAACCAAATCTAGACAAGGTATTAGTTTCAATAAACTAAATGACAACAAAATCAGTAGCTTGCCTAGTTGGAATTGCTTCAATCCATTTCATAAAGTAGTCTGTGGCTATTAGGATCCACTTGTGTTGTGTAGACGATGAAGGATGTATTTATCCAACAAAATCAAAACCCCACTGCTAGAATGGAGCTGAGACTGAAACTAGTTGTAAAGCCAATGGAAAAAATTTTCTTTTCCCTTGAAAAATCTAGCACTCATGGCAGCTCATTACTATTCTGTACACATCTGCAAAAAATAGTAAGCCAATAAAACCCAACCTTCAATATTTTGTTCATTGCGGTTTTCCAAAATAGGTGGCCACCAAAATTTCCTTTGTGGAAATCAATCATCACATCCTTAGCTTCATTTTCAACAAGACAGTTCAACAATACACCACCCAGATCTTTCCAAAATAAAACACCGTCAAGAACAAAATATTTTGAAGCTTTCAGTTTTAATGATCTACTTTTACCTTTGGGCACTTTAGCAGAGGATTTAAATGATGCAATACATAAACTATGTTGGATTACCAAGGAGATGAAGTGAACATATCTAACACTTGTACCTATGAATCTCCTACTTCTTCTTCAGAAAGGGAAGTGATCAGATTGATATCTAATATTGCATGAAAATTAGATTCAACCATGAGTTTGGCCAAACCCTGTCCCTTAATCAGATTTGTTGGCTTTACTTCCAGATCATATTCTAACATTGATGCTATCCATTTTCCTCTCTGACCTTTTGGATCAGTCTACATAAGGACTTCCTTTACTACTATTGTTGGAAGATAAGTTATAGTATGAGAATGCAGAATATATACTCAGAAATCTTTAAGCGATTTTGCTAAAGACAAGGTCTGCTTCTCAATAATGTTGTATTTTAGTGCCACATTCCTTATTGTCAAACTAAAAAATGCTATGGGTTGCTCATTTTTCTAATCCTTCTTTTGCATCAAGACTGCTGCTAAAGTATGCTCTGAAGCGAATGAAAATATAATAAAATCTAAAGTATAGTCGAGACTGATTAAAGTAGGAGCAGTAGAAAATGAAATTCTGACTGCATTGAAAGACTTCTTGGCATCTTTAGACCATCTTACCTCACTGTCCTTTTTCAGCATGTCTGTCATCTCTCTCAAATGTTGAACGAGGTTGGGTATGAATCTCCTTAAAAAGTTAATTTTCCCATTGAATGACTGTTTTTTTTTTGTTTCTTGGAAAATCTAATTACTGAATAGCTTCAACTCTTGCAGGGTCAGTCTAGATTCCATCCTTGGAAATGATGTGGCCCAGCAGCTTACCTTCCTCCATGGCGAAAAGGCTCTTTTTAGGATTTAGCGAAATGCCAAATTTTCTGCATCTCCAAAAGACAATTCTTAGATGATGTAAATGTTCGTCATCAGATTTATAAAAACTGTGAGGTCATCTAAATAAATGGCTAGAAAAAAATCATTTTCATTGGTGAAATAAATGTCTATAGCTTGCTAGAATGTTGCTCCTGCATTCTTTAATCCAAATGGAATTTTAGCGTACATAAATGTACCCCATGGTGTTGTGAAGGTTGTTTTCAGTTGATCATCCTTGTGCACTAAAATCTGGTTGTAGCCCAAGTATCCATCAAGCAATGACATTCTGGAAGATCAAACTACCCTTTGTAGGATATGGTCCATCTTTGTCAGGGGATAATTGTCATTTAGGGACACTTTGTTCAAATTTATGAAATCGATAGAAAGGCAAATCTCCTCGGGCTTCGTTCTCACCGGCACAAGGTTGAACATCCATTCAGAAAATTGAATAGGAACTATAATACCAAATTTATAGAGCCTATTTACCTCTTTTTCTATGGATGGTAGCAATTTATGATTAATCCTTCTCAGCTTCTAGAAAAATGGATTTTGATCAGGTTTGACCGGTATAGTGTGTTGAATGATATTTTATCATACTCTAAATTTGAATAGTTCCAAGAAAATACTTCATAAAACTCTATCAATAAAGAAATATACTTACTTTTGATCTTAGGAGATAGAGACTTTGATAATTTGATCATCTTGGGATTATCTGTTGTACCAATGCTTACATCCTCAACACCTTTTTCTGTAGGGACCTGTTAGCTCTGCTACATGTTGTTGATTTTCAAAGAGTGGAAGTAAGCTCGGTCCTTGGTTTCTTACTCAGAAGAGGTCTGCACCGGTTGTCATCCTCCTTCTCCTTCACCTCGCTTACTCCCTTTCACCCTGCTGCCTCCGTTTTTCCCTTGACTTTCACCGATGCGATATTGCGATGCAATTTAATCGCTATCACAAATCACATCCATGTGTGTATAAATGCCACGCCCCTTGACTTCCACCGATGCGATATTGTGATGCGACCTAATCGCACATCGCACATCGCCCAAAATTATCAAAAGAAAAACCCGATCTGACGACTCCCGTCGTGCCCGATAAAGCGACTCGTCCGATCACTCCTCCACCTTCCATCTGTTTAATCCAATGGCATTCATACCTCCCTGGCCCATATGCTACCCGCACATTAACTCACGATCGAAGTGGTTTTCATCCCATCCCATCTACCACGCGTCACCCGATGACTTTCATCACTCGCTCGCGTACCTTTACCGCTCACCCACCAAAAGCGGTGCGATACATACTGCTTACTGCCCATTTTACCATCCCTGCTCTTTATCTCCCATGCTAATCTTCTGCCCAATGGCTATCAGATCTGTCCACCCACGATCTGATGGCTCACATTTGTTTGCTCCCGTTTCCTCCCGATTTCTCCCATTGAGCCATATTCTTCATCTGTCTGTGCGATCTGACGATCGATCTTTCTCTTCATTTTCCCATACTATCCAAGACCATAGCCATTTCATACTCCTGAAAGGACAAAGGTGGCCAGTGTTCGGTACCCAGCGCATTTCATCTCCAACAACCACATTCAAGAAACAGGATGGTCGAGAAGAAAAAGGACATGCCTCAAGCAGATCATAGCATTTACCAGTTATTGAACTTCTTCCATACTACACTCCACCTGCTCAAGAAGGACAACAGAGCACCAAAGAACATCAAATTCATTCATTAAAGCAAGCAGATTGTAGCAGATACTCCATTAGAGAGTTAAAGCAGTTGATGGTCCATTATGACCCCTCAACGCATAGAGCAGTAGAATATCTTTGTAATCAAACTCTATATATACCCAGAAAATAGATGTAATCTGGGGGATGGGTTGATGGTTGTTGTTTGATGTAAGGTTCAACTTCTGGAGACTGTAACTGCTTTGATACTTCCAGCGTCTCGTCGGAATTTTCAGCTAATACAAGCTTCTTTTGTTGTTAATTGCTCACTTTCCATTTCTACTCTGTTCTAGTTTGTGCCTGTTATGCAATTTTCTTGAACTCTTGATGTTTAGCATTAGAGGGGTTGTCATCCCACCTCTATGTTAAAATATTGTATGTATCAGTGAATGTGTTATTCAAGTTTCTTTTTTACTTAGTGCTAGAGAGCTGCCATCCTGTCTGTGCAATAGGAAATAGATTTGCAGACTTCTTTACTGATTGCAGCCGGCCATCACATGGTCTTGCGCATAGCTGGTGTGGTTAGTATTCTCCATGTTCACCTAATTCATTAAACTGTGAGTAATTGGTGGTCTAAAGCCTTGTAGTATGGGGGTGTTCACGAATGTCTGGAGTTAAGCATAGTAGAAGTGGTTATCTGGGTTGAGCAAGCATCATTCCTTCCATTCATCCATTTCCAACATTATGTTGAGTTTGTAATGTTCCCGAGAATCTCTGAGATACATCCTAGGAGAGTTTCTTTGGGTGATAACATTAATTGGCACCATTGTCGGGGAGAGGAGATTGAAGCTTAGCTTCCCTGGGAGAATGACAGAGTTCCAGATTTTGATGATAAACAAAGTTTAGACACATTTCTGGTTGTAATCATCTATCTGGCGACTCCACTGGAGGAATACCAACCTTTGGCATCTCCACATTATAGTCATGGCTCAGTTTGTGAGGCATACATGGAGAAATTGTCATAAATCATCAGTTGTCCCAGTGCCTGACCATAAAAAGATCATTAAGCGAAAGAAAACTTCGCAGAAAGGAGCATCAGGATCAGGTAAGCCTAAAAAATCCCATGTATCTCTGCTAGCGAAGAAATACCTTCAGAGATTCATAGAGCTCCTTGTTCAATAAGTCCCCCATATAGTCCATCAGTGCCCTCTTGCTCTGTTGATCATTTCTCAGCCTTCTATCATCCAAACAACCAATACCCTTCCACCTTTCTCAGTCATGACAGGCCAGCAAGCACCCAACAAGATGGAAAGAATCATAGCTGCTAGATATGGACCCTTGGTCTTGCCTGTTCCTTTAAATGCCATACCTATAGGAGATTATCAGAAACATATGCCTAAGTTTACTGGTACAGAGGGAGTATCAGCTGAAGAGCATCTAGAGTCCTTTTATAGCTATGCTGATAATCTAGATATTAATGAAGATGATGTGTAGATGAGGGTTTTTGTCCAAAGCCTAGATGGAGAAGCTAGAAAATGGTTCAAAGAATTAACCCCTAGGTCTATAGCAGGATATTGAGGCCTTAGATGATGTATTCTTGAAGCAATGGGGGGATAAGAAAGATCTGCTCTACTATCATACTAAATTTGGGAACTTGCAGAGGGAGAATGGTGAGTTGTTGTCTAATTTCAACATCAGATTCAACCATATGTACAGTAGAATACCAACTGAAGTGAAACCTACCCCTACTTCTACTATGCTTACTTATGCCAATGCCTTCGATTCTCGTTTCTGTTTGCTACTCAGGGAAAGAAGATCTGCTTCTTTGGCTGATATGTAAGATGCAGCTGTGGAAGTAGAATCAAACATCATGGCTACATAAAGACTGGAAGGAGATGCTAAAAGGAGAAGATAGAGGGGTGAGCCCTCATCATCCTCAGATCTTAAGATCGATAATTTGGCTAGGATGATAGAATCATTAACCTCTGAAGTTTCCAAATTAAATGCTGAGAAGTATTCTGAGGAAGCAAGAGCTCCTAGTACCTTTGATCTTCCAAATCCAAATCTATATAGAGGAGCAAAGGAACAGTTGCAGATTTTGCAAAGAAACAAAGATGCAAACGAAGACAAAAGGGTTAAAACCCTTTTTAAGAATATAGTCATGGAAGAAGAGCGTTTTGAAGAGGAGGACGAGGTCCATGGTTTGGAGATAAGGGTTGTGCCCTTTCTTAACCAGAGCTGCCTATGAAGAGTCATTATCCAAAGGCAGTGCTCATCATTTTGTTGTACCTACAGAACAACAAGCTGATTAGCAGAAGCAACAGGCAGCAGGTCCTACCATCCTCGAAGAGTCTGAGCCTAAAGCCAACCCAGCTTCTAATGACTATGCAAATCTACAAATTGGCCAACCTGCTATTATCCCTAGTCCAGTGATAAAAAAGGGAGAGGAAAGCTCCCCATCATCTTATGTTTCTCTGTCTACTCAAGAGACAATCCTTCATAATTTCCCCCTGAACACTAAGGCAAGCCATAACTCAATGACCAAGGCTGATACTGAGAATCTCAGTCTTGATATTCTGAAGCCTACCCAGGTGACCTCCACACAGCTTTAAGGGGCAGTTTGTCAGATCATAGAGGAAGAGGGTGCACAGTTTTGGGACACCTCCTTGGATGTGGACTATTCTAAGAAAGATGCAGGAGCAGATGAAGTCTTTGTGTTCCCCAAACAAGAATGCATTGGTTCACCATTCATATTAATTGTGCAGACCACAGATGACATAGACAAGTACACAACAACCATTATTATTCAGCAGGTGTACAAAGGCTCCCATGAAGAGCATCCAAGGATGAGAGCATAAAAAGAAGGGGTGAAATTCAAACCTTCTCTACCTGATAAGATAAAATTCCCTAAACTCTTTGAGGTAGAGGATCAAATCAACCCAATTTTGTAGATCTTTGATGAACTGGCTAATAAGCCTGCCAAGAGAAGGGGGAACAATTTTGGTGGTCCAGTAAATCAGAAGTTTTTGAAGATTTATGTTGTTTAAGATTTTCGCACCTTAATGATTGTAAGAATTTTCTTTTACAGGTTTTAGTGTAGACTTAATTAGACTCCATGCCTAATGGAATACTAGGCAAATGTTTTTAAGCTTGTTTTGTATGAAGGCATTGGTCTGCAATTCTTGAGACCTCACAGGGAGGATCTCATCCCCAGAAGGAGCCAGTGTTAGCTCTGCTACATGTTGTTGATTTTCAAAGACTGGAAGTAAGCTTTGTCCTTGGTTTCTTGCTCAGAAGAGGTCTACACCTGTTGTCATCCTCCTTCTCCTTCACCTCACTTACTCCCTTTCACCCCACTGCCTCCGTTTTTCCTTTGACTTCTGCTGACGTGATATTGTGATGCGATTTAATCGCTATCTCAAATCGCATCCATTTGTGTATAAAGGCCACACCCCTTGACTTCTACCGATGCGATATTGTGATGCGACTTGATCGCACATCGCACATTACCCAAAATTATCAAAAGAAAAACTCGATCCGATGACTCCCGTTGTGCCCGATAAAGCGACTCGTCCGATCACTCCTCTGCCTTCCATCCATTTAATCCAACAGAATTCATACCTCTCACACCCATAAGCTGCCCGCACATTAACTCGCGACCAAAGTGGTTTTCATCCCATCCCATCTACCATGCGTTACCCAATGACTCACATCACTTGCCCGCATACCTTTACCATTGACCCACCAAAAGCAGTGCGATACATACCACTTATTGCCCATTTTACCGTCCCTGCTTGTTATCTCCCGTGCTACTCTTCCGCCCGATGGCCATCGAATTTGTTCGCTCACAATCTGATGGCTCACGTTTGTTTGCTCCTGTTTCCTCCCGATTTCGCATGCCAAGCTATATCCACCGTCTATCTGCGCAATCTGATGGCCGATCTTTCTCTTCATTCACCCATACTGTCCACGACCATAGCCATTTCATACTCACGAAAGGATGAAGGTGGCTAGTGTTCGGTACCCGACGCATTTCATCTCCAACAACTGCATTCAAGAAACAGGATGGCCAAGAAAAAAAAGGACATGCCTCGAGTAGATCACAACATTTACCAGTTATGGAACTTCTTCCATACTACACTCCACCTGCTCAAGAAGGACAACAGAGCATCAAAGAACGTCAAATTCATTCATTAAAGCAAGTTGATTGTAGCAGAGACTCCATCAGAGATTTAAAGCGGTTGGTGGTCCATTATGACCCCTCCACGCATAGAACAATAGAATATCTTTGTAATCAAACTCTATAAATACCCAGAAAAAAGATGTAATCTAGGGGATGGGTTGATGGTTGTTGTTTGATGTAAGGTTCAACTTCTGGAGACTATAACTACTTTGATACTTGCAGCGTCTTGTCGACATTTTCAGCTAATACAAGCTTCTTTTGCTGCTAATTGCTCACTTTCCATTTCTACTCTGTTCTAGTCTGTGCCTGTTATGCAGTTTTCTTGAACTCTTGATGTTTAGCATTAGAGGGGTTTTCATCCCATCTCTGTGCTAAAATCTTGTATGTATCAGTGAATGTGTTATTCAGGTTTCTTTTTACTTAGTGCCAAAAAGTTGTGATCCTGTCTGTGCATTAGGAAATAGATTTGCAAACTTCTTTACTGGTTGCAGCCGGCCATCACATGGTCTTGTGCATCTGCTGGTGTGGTCAATATTCTCCATGTTCATCTAATTCATTAAACTGTGAGTAATTGGTGGTCTAAAGCCTTGTAGTCTGGGGGTGTTCATGCATGTCTAGAGTTAAGAATAGTAGAAGTGGTTATCTGGGTTGAACAAGCATCATTCCTTCCATTCATCCATTCCCAACATTATGTTGAGTTTGTAATGTTCCCGAGCATCTCTGAGATACAACCTATTAGAGTTTCTTGGGGTGATAAGAGGACCATGGTGAGCTTTCTAGCAACATCATCATGATCAAATAACTCTTCCAAAGGTACAAGACCTCATGGAATGTTATTGTCTTTCAAATCCCACACTTTAACCTCTATTGCTTCAATTTCCTGATCATCTTCGTTGCATGTATCATCAATATGGGAATTCAAAAATTCATCCTCTGTCTGCAGAAATTTATTAATCTGTTTGTTGTCCCAAAACACCTACCAATATCTCATATTGTTAGGGACATTTGGGCGGTGTTTGACATGAATTGAGTACTTCTTACATGAATCAGTAGGAATCTTAACCATGTTGTGGTAGCAAGAGAATTAGCCATCATATTCTGAGTTCTAGGAATCAAATACAAAGTATATGTTAGAAAATTATGTATGACAGAGCAATGGAAGACATAAAATATTGTAGAAATACAAACACAGGAAAACGCATAAAACAAGAGAGACATAGATATACATGGTTCACCCAGTTTGGGCTACATCTATCGAGAAACAACCAATCCTTCTTTTATTATATTATCCAGCAAACTAAAGAGATACAACCTACAATAGATCCACCATAACTCCCTCTTCACTCTCAATCTCCTCTCCCTTCCTCACTCAGAATACAGAGATACATAGACGCAATACAATTCCCTCATATATAGTGAGGGGTTGCCTTCTAGGGAAAAAAACCCTAAATTAAGCATAAATCTTACTGTCAGATCATCCGCCTAATAAACGACCTAGATTGACTAGAAATTACTAGACTTTTACAAGGCAATTTTACATCTATTTTTAGCTTCGGGGGACCGTTGGGCGCTGAACCCCCAGCCGGGGTGGATCAGCCCCCCCGAACCCCTACAGGGGGGAAAGGTACCCCCCACACCCCCTCGCATAGCGAGGTGTACAGTCTTCTTGGGGTATACATCCGGCTAAGACCTTTGAATACAGAAGATAATCAGGCTCCACACCCAACAATCTCCCACTTGGATACTGATTATAGCAACTCCATCGCTGCTTCATTTGCTAGATAATGACTCCACTTTGGACCTGGTTGTTTCTCATCTTCTTCATCATACTTGAAGACCAATTGAAATTGAGAATATTCTCAATTTCTCCCTAGTTACAAATTTTGTTAGCATATCTGTAGGATTCTGGCTAGTGTGTATCTTTTCCAGCTTCAACTGTCCATCTTCCAATGCTGACTGTATGAAATGGTACTTGCGATGTATATGTTTAGTCTTGGAATTAAATGCATAGTTCTTTGCAAGATGTATGGCACTTTGGCTATCACTGTATAACTTTCCCAACTCCTGCTTCTTACCCAATTCATCCAAAAACCTTTGTAACCAAATCATTTCTTTACTAGCCTCTGTAGCAGCAACATACTCTGCTTCTGTTATTCAAAGTGAAACAATACTTTGGATTTTTGAAACCCAACTGATAGCTGTTCCACCTACAGTAAATACATATCCTATAGTGCTCCTCCTATTATCTCTGTCACCTACCATATCTCCATCAACATATCCCTGTAGAGCAATGCTTGAAACACCAGAGCATAATGCTTGATTTTTGGTACCTCTCAAATACCTGAGAATTTACTTCACTGCCATCCAATATTCTTTTCCTGGATTGTTCATGTACCTACTTACAACTCCCACTGCATGTGCAATATCAGGCCTTGTGCAGACCATTGCATACATTAAGCTTCCAACTGCTGATGCATATGGAATTTTAGACATATGAGCCATTTCTTCCTGAGTCTTGGGACACACCTCCTTACTTAATTTGAAATGGCTAGCCAAAGGTATACTAACTGGTTTTGCATTCTGCATATGAAGCCTTTTCAACACCTTTTCATGTACTCACTTTGAGACAATGTCAATTTGCGATTCTTCCTGTCTATGGTTATTCTCATACCAAGGATTTGTTTTGCAGCACCCAAATCATTCATTGAAAATGAGTTTGCCAATTTCCTTTTGAGCACATTTATTTCTTGCATGTTAGAACCTGCAACAAGCATGTCATCTACATACAATAACAATATAATATAGCTGCCATCATTTTTCTTTTTGAGATAAATACAATGATCAGAGTGACACCTAGTATAACCTTGTTTAGACATAAACCTGTCAAATTTTAGATACCACTACCTTGGAGCCTATTTTAAGCCATAAAAGCTCTTCTTCAACCTGTACAATAGTTTCTCCTTCCCTTTTACCTCATATCCTTATGGCTGCTGCATATATATCTCTTCCTCCAAATCCCCATGGAGAAAGGTTGTCTTTACATCTAACTGCTCAAGATGCAAATCTCCAACTGCTACTAGACTTAAAATAGTTTTGATTGAAGTCATTTTAACAATAGGAGAAAATATTTCATCAAAATCAATACCTTTCCTCTATGCAAACCCCTTCATGACAAGTCTAGCTTTGTACATCTATTTTCCTCCATCTTCTTCCTTCAACTTGTAAACCCATTTATTTTGCAACGCTATTTTACCTGTAGGTAACTTGACTAAGTCCCAAGTCTGGCTATGTGCTAAGGAGTCCATCTCTTCTTTCATGGCTTGCTCCCACTTCTTCCTGGTTTCTACCAGCACTGTTTCTTCATAACATTCTGGTTCACCAGAATCAGTCAACAATACATAATATAATGAAGGAGGGTATCATTCAGGGGGTCTACTTATCCTGGTAGATCTTCTAACACCACTTTCAGGTGTTTGAGGTGCTTGTTTCTGTTGTGGTTGTTGTTCTAGATGTTGATCATTATGATTTTTAGGCACCATCACTTTTCCTATGATATCGTCCAGCATTGTGTATTCTCTGTTTTCTTTTTCCTGTTTCATTCCCTGCAACTGATTCTTATACAAGACCTTTTCATTGAATATTACATCTATGTGCCTAATGATTTTTTGAATTTCATAATCATATAAGTGATAACTAAAATCATTAACACTATATCCAATAAAGGCACATTTCTTTGATTTTGCCTCAAGCTTTGTTCTATTTTCTTTATTAATGTGGACAAAGGCTTCACAACCAAAAGTCTTTAAAAATGAGCAGTTTACCTGTTTACCTGTCCATGCCTCCTCTGGAATACCACCATCCAAGGAACTTGAAGGCCCTCTATTTATTAGATAAAAAATAGTCTACAACATCTACCCAAAATTGTAAAGGCAATCCTGCATGCAATCTCATGCACCTTGCATGCTCCATGATTGTCCTATTCATCCTTTATCACACACAATTTTCTTGTGGTGTTCCTGGAACTGTCTTCTCTCTGCAAATTCCATTCTCTGAATAGTACCTATCAAACTCTTTGCTACAATATTCACCTCCATTATCTGATCTAAGACACTTCAACCTTTTTCCTATCTCATTTTCAACCAAAGCTTTCCATTTCTTGAAAGTATCTAATACATAAGATTTATTTCGAATACAATAAATCAAGTTTTTTTTGGTTGCATCACTAATAAAAGTAACATAATAATGAGGGCCACCAAGAGATGATTCCTGAGCGGGTCCCCATACATTTGTATGCACAAGCTCTAATTTTTCGCTCTTCTTTTCTTTCCCAACTCTAAGGAATCTGACTCTCTTCTATTTCCCATAAACACAATTCTCACAGAATTTTAAATCAACATGCTTCAAACCTGGCAACAAATATCTTGAGTGAAGAATTTGCATCCCCTTCTCACTCATGTGCCCAAGCCTATGATGCCACAATGTTGTATCTTTTTCTGTAGAGGTTAAATCATTAATAGAATTAGAAATACAATTGCATATATACAATGCACCAACCTTTTGCTATTACTAGTGATACTTTAGTGACCTTCTAGGTTTTATCTGTGAAAGTAGTTATGCAACCTTCACCTCCCAACTACGCTGTTGAAATCAGATTTTTCTTCAGATCTGGAACATGCCTTACCTCCTTCAATAGCCATTGATTTCCATTTTGTTGTTTTATGAAAACTATACCCATTCCAATGATTTTACAGGGTTTATCATCACCCAATCGAACTTGTCCAAAATCTCCTTGAACATAATCATGAAAATGTTCTTATCAGGCATAGCATGGAATGAGGCCCTTGAATACTACCCAGGAATATAATATTTTCTAGTGAAAGAATCAAAGCATATTGCAACACATCACCTGTTACATTTGCTTCATGATTAGTTTCTTGCTGCGCGTCTCCTTCTTTTCCCTTCTGAGACTTGCAGTCTTTCTTCAAGTGTCCTTTCTTCCTGCATTTCCAACACATTATCCCCGATCTGGACTTGGATTTGACTTTTCTTGACTTACTGCGATATCCTGGGCTCTTTCCTCTTTCCATTTTTCTTCCCCTGGTCTCTACAGTCAAAGCATTACTTGATGTCTCACCGGAGCTTTTCTGTCGCATTTCCTCGCTAAGGATTGCATCGACAACATCATCAAACTTTAAAGTACTAGATCCAGTGACAGAGTTACTATTGGCCATAACTAAACCATTCCAACTTTTTGGCAATGAGCACAGAAATAATAGAGCCCTAACTTCATCATCAATATTTACCCCTATAGAACTTAATTGACTTGTAACTGTATTAAAATAATTTAAATGGTCTGCAACAGATCCACCTTCTGACATCTTCATATTAAATAAATGCTTCATAAGAAATACCTTATTTGAGGCCAAGGGGTTTTCATATAATTCGGCCAATGCCGACATTAAACCCTCTATTGTCATTTTCTTTGAAATATTAAATGCTACCAACACCACTAGGCACAACCGTATTGTTCCAAGTGCCTTTCTGTTGAGAATATCCCATTCTGTGTCTGTCATACTCGTCAACTTCTTTGTCTTTCTGCTCAATGGTAGGTATAGATCTCTCTAATACAGATAATATTCCATCTGCATCTTCCACAGTTGGTAGTTTTGGCCGTTGAAGTTTTCGACCCTAAACCTACCATCTTCCTCCATTACTCCCACTCGAACCAGGAACCCTTCTCTCCCGCGAGTTTATCAGCCAAATAGACCTTCGAATCTAATACTAGTTGTTAGAAAATTATATATTACAGACCAATGGAACACATAAAATATTGCAGAAATATAAACATAGAAAATGCATAAAACAAGAGAGACACAGATATACGTGGTTCACCCAGTTTAGGCTACATCCACAGAGAAACAATCAGTACTTCTTTTATTATATTATCCAGCAAAGTGAAGAGAACAACCTATAGTGGATCCATTGTAACTCCCTCTTCACTCTCAATCTCCTCTCTCTTCCTCACTCAAAATACAAAGATACATAGACGCAATACAATTCCCTCATATATAGTGAGGGGTTTCTTTCTAGGGCAAAAAACCTTAAATTAAACATAACTTCTACTGTCAGATCATCCACCTAATGAACGACCTAGATTGACTAGAAATTACTAGACTTTTACAAGGCAACATCTATTTTTAGCTTCAGGGGCGCTACCTCCAAACCCCCGCCGGGGGACCGCTGGCCCTCAGACCCCCTAGCCAGGGTGGATCAGCCCTCTTGAACCCTTGCGGGAGGGACAAGTCCCCCCCACGTGGAGGGGTGTATAGTCTTCTTGGGGTATACGTCCTGCTGAGACCTTCGAATACAGAAGATAATCAGGCTCCACACCTAATAGTATACTCTAAAAAAGTCTTAAGAATGTGAAGGAAAACATTTCTATAAGCTCTTATCCTTGGATGCTTGGCCTGGTACTCCCCTTCTACCTATTTAATTATTAACTTGGAGTTGCCATAAACTAAAAATCTCTTCACTCCTAGTTTTTTCATAATTTTAAGGCTAGCAATGAGTGCTTTATACTCCACCTCATTATTCGAGCAATCAAAAGCCAATTATAAGAAATTAATATTACATTTCGAGGAATTTTACATCACTGATGCAAGGGGCCATGAATCCACATGCCGATTCCAGATCCTTCCTTCCCCAATGCACCATCAAACTCCATGGTCCAAAGACCCTCTTCCTCAATGGGAAACATAATTTATAGGATTGATCTTTTTGATTTTCTGGAGGATGTCTTACTCCCTCAACATTCTGAGTTTTCGACACTTATTCAACAATCTCTTCAGATGAAATTTCTGGCTGCAAACTTTCAGTATCATTTTCCTATTTTTCTGCAATCAAATCTTCCTGTACACTACTTATGACATCTGAAACTTTTGAACTCTGAACAATTTTATTATCATCATCAACTGAATTCAAATCACTATACAAAATGAAAGACTTTAGATTAATATGTACAGCATGGATAGGGTGATTATTTGGTATTTCTTTGCTACAAATCATGAATTTCACCTTATTCTTCTGGTATAGTTTTTTGAGTTTCCCAAATATCAGTATAGTAGCATATGGAAAATCAACTTGTAAGGTTCCTTTCGACTTTTCCCGCCAAGACCGTGAAAGCAACATGCCAAACCGTGGAGGTATATCAATGACCACTACATCCATCAATACATTTTTGGTTGGGATTTGGTCGAGGGACACTACTAGATCTTTGATAGGACCAAGGCATTTGACTCTCAGTGAATCAAAAGAAGACAAATCATGGTAAGGTCAAGTAAAATCTAATCCTAGTTTGTCCATATTAGCTTTTGGCATAAGGTTATGTGAGGCACTAGAATCTAACATGGCATTATGGAGTATAAAGTTGTGGAGTTTCAAACTAAGATAGAAAGGAGGAACTTCATTATCCTCAGGACTTCCCTCTACAACTGGACCAACTAAAATTGTAGGCTCATCATTGGTAACATTGAAAATATCTGACATTTGATTTAGTTTCAACATCTTAGCAATCTGGAATTTGTAATTTTCATTATGAACTAGTTTAGTTAGAGGAATTGAAACTTTCAATTTGGAAATATCATTCTCTAAGCTAAACAGATTGGATTGTTTATCTACCTCCTTTTTGTACTGTCCTTCCTTTCAAGCTATCCTTTGGCTTGAGATTCCTTTTTCTCACTTTCAGTTTGAACCTATTTGTCCTTCCTCACATTGCTGGTAGAAACTTCATTATTTTTATCTCGACTTAGAATGACAAATTCTTTTGCTCTGTTTTGATCTATAGGAACTGCTTCTTTATCCAGTGTATCTTTTTGAACATTCTTCCTTTTCTGATGTAATGTGACAAGGACATTTATGTTATAGACATTTTTGGACACTTCAACCCCAATCATAAATGTCCATAAACTGAGGGCTCCTAAGTCCCTAAAAGTGTTGCTTCACTACCTAAAGGAACAAGGTCATCTGATTACATCATCTCCCAGAGTTCTCCACTAAAAACTGCTTATAAATGGTCAAAACTGGACCATACTGAAAGCTCCGTGCAGAGGGTGCAATGCATATCACCTTCCCAGTGTATACGGTGTGATGCATACTAAATGGCTCCTCTGTAGGGTGTGATGGTCGGGAATGGACAAATGGCAGGGACAAAATGCGAGGTGGAAGATCATGGAATCTTCCAGAAGCTTCCCCTCT
>APFE030735082.1:120517-159476 GCA_000404065.3 Pinus taeda | reverse complement strand
TCCCACGTACTGTCGAGTATATATTGGGAGACCACAATAGGCTGCATCCTTTATCCTTAGGAAGCCGTGTCTGCTGCCCTATCGATCGCAATGCACTGAACATAGCATTCGAGAAGATTGACTTTTGTACCATAAAAAGTATTCTACAGTTTTGCGATTGGTTTGGTAATCCCCTCTCTCTAGATCTCCAGAGTAGTCTATGTTTCTCCTTTTCAGACTCCTTAAAAGAAAAGGTCCTCTAAGCACTTGTCACTTCAGGATCAATAAAAATCGAAGGCGACTAGAGTAATCTTTTGTTTTTTCTCGACTCTTTAAAATTGAAAAATCAAGTTGTGTCAAAGCGTCTAAAATTTATTTTAATCGGAATAACGTCACTATTCCCTCGTTGGTCTTAGAAATTAGTCTCCCTTCCTTGCAAGTTCCTATAGAATCGCTAGGAAATATTTTGGATAGACTAAATATGTCAGAACAACTGTCGACATCCAGGACTGTGTCATCTGATGCAGCAGCAACAGAACCTCCTACTGCTACTCCAACAATGTTCGCTGGTGTACCATCTGTCCCGGCAAGTTATCAACAACAAGCCAGAGTCCAATCAAGGACTGTTTCGACGACATGGTCAGTTCCTATTTCTTCATCTGGATTCTCATCTGGTATTTCTAATGTTGAAACTCAACAAATTGATCCAATGTGTCTTCAAAGGCCAATATACCCTTTAAGTACTAGATTGCCACCATATGGGGCACAGTATGTCTTTTCATTGTTCCCTCCTGGAGAACAACCATATGGGAGTTTACAACAAAGTTCAGCTCAAACTAGAATTACATCGAGTGGTTGGGTACCAATACTGCCTCAGCAACCAAGGTTGTATATTCAATGCACCTAGTCCAGCCTATGTCAAATATTCCCACTATACCTGCTATAGTGACTGCATCGCTAGTACAAGTGCTACCTGTTGTATGTCAACCCCAAGTTTCTCAGGTTGCAATACAACAGCCTCTTGTCTCAGTGATTCAATCACAACCTCAGGTTAGTGCCTCCTTATCTGGAGTGACTCAGGCTCAAATAGGTACTATGACTCCTCATCTTGGTCAATCATCCAGTATTGGACAACACAAATGGTCCAACAACCATGGTTGGTTCAATATCAACAACCGCAATTCCAGCAATCATATCAGGGACCTGAGCAACAAGTCTTTGTAAGTAATGGGAAACCACATTTCCAAAGCGGTTATCAACAACCATACTATAATGGTTATCTCCATCAACCTTATCAAAGTTACCATCATCAAATACATTATGTTGGTATGCAAAGACCCACTGCTCAGGCGATTCCATCTTATCCTGGGTATGCTTCGACTAACCTGAATCAACAATTGCCCTTTGTAGCAACTCTAGAATTACCAGATCTAAACCAGCTAATGAATGATCCAATTGCTTATGCCCCTCGGTGGCCGGTGATTCCTCATAAACTTTCGTCAGATATTCCTAAATTTAATGGAAATCCGGGTGAAGACTCGTCGAATCATGTGATGACCTTTCATCTGTGGTGTTCATCAAACACTCTCAATGATGATTCGATCAGGCTTCACCTTTTTCAGCGAACGTTAACTGGTCCGGCAGAAAAATGGTATATCAAATTGCCTAGAGCTTCGTTTGATAACTTCAGTGCCCTAGCCACAACCTTTCTAACCCATTTTCAGTCACCCATAAGGTACGAAATGGGAATAGAGCTTCTTACCAATTTCAAACAAATGATAGCCACTCACATATCTGATCATATTCATGAGTGGTGACGTCATCGTAGAATGGTAAAAACATATGTTCCTGATCAGTTGTTGGCTGAATGGTTTATTAAGTCATTGTTACCTTCTATTACAGAAGATGTGGCAAAGGGAGGAGTCGTCACTAAAGAGCAAGTTATTGCTCGTGCACAATATCTAGACTTGATCTATACTCAGTCTGGCATGCTCTATGATAAAATCCATGATTCTCCTAGACCGATTTTTCCGTTCCTCCCCCTCCTAAATCAAACAAAGACTCTCATGCCGGCAATGGCGTAATAGGTATGACTAGCACGAAAACCGTAACGGCTACGTCAAAGAAAGCCTGTACGGTTTCTAGTCAAAATGCAAATGACAAACTTCTCACCTCAGGGGTTAATGTCGTGTCGACTGACAAAGGCAAAGAACCGAAGCAACCAGGAGGCAAGAAGAAAAAGAAAGGGAAAAATAAGAAACAAGAGGAGTCATCTCCTAAAAAATCTTCTGCAAACCCTTCTGGGAAAAGGAAACCTCCTTCAGGGTGTCAGATATGCGATGAGGATCATCGGACAAGAGATTGTCTATATAAATTTGAGCTTAGAAAATTCTTCAAGAATTTAAAAACCTCAGCAGTATTGACTGATCCGTTTCCGAACCTAGGAACAAATTTGGTTGCTAGCGACAATGCTTCCCCGTCCCGAGTGCTTATGCTGTCCATTTCAAAACAACAAAATGATGCTTTGATATCGACAAGGAATAAAGATTACAGAAATCCAAAGTTGTCGAACAATAAGGCTACAGATCAACCTAGTAGTTCGACAACAACTTTGACCGAAGTTGTGCCACCCATCATTCCTGAGCTAGCGATAAAGCTGCCAAAGGGAGTAGTACACAAATCGACATTTAATCCTTCCCCAAAGCAGGCTTTATTATCAGCGATAGGTGGGATTGACCCAGCGGATTCCAAACTGTTGGCCTTTGATCATAAAGGATATGACCCTCAGTTACCAGCTCAACTAACTTTCCTTATTCAAGTGAAAGCCCTCAACAAAACTGTTCATCGAACAATTATTGATGAGGGGGCATCTACATGTATTATGTCAATGAGTCACTGGAAAAATTTAGGCTCACCACCCTTGTCGCGATCGTCAGCGACGTTAAAAGAATTTGATGGGCGAACATACACTCCATATGGGATTTTAAGTAACTTGCAAGTCGAACTGGGGGGAAAAATAGTAGAAATTGATGTTGAAGTTATTGACAAAAACCTCGATAACAACATCCTACTGGGAAGGCCTTGGATATATGCTATGGCTGTCGTTGTGTCGACATACTTTAAAAAGATTGCATTTCCCTTCCAAGAAGGAATCAAAATTATCGACCAACAAACATTTCTCCCCAAAAATTCACAAGTTACGGGAAGCATTCCGATGATCCACGTTAGCTCTCAGTCACTTCAAAATATCAGAGTAGGTCTCCTAAAAGACCCTTCCTGAATGGGTACTCTTTCCCTTCCATCTTCGAGTAAGCTGGCAGAAGTGGCCACAGTGGAAACCTATCCCATGAGATCTTCTACATCAACAAAAATGAAGAAGAACTCAGAACATTTTGATAGCATGGATCATCACGAGGCATTGCCTTCAAGCCCTACCATAGCTACATCATCTGATGATCAATTCAGTGATGTTGTAAATTATGTACTGGGGGCATTGGAACCAGATCTTTCCTTCATGACCCCTTATGAGTTGTGATCAAAGGTCGCCATGAGGATAGTTCTTTTACTGTGTCAACCTCTATAAAAATGAAACAACTCCCTTTCCAAATCGAGTCTTTCAAAGATCTCGAAGGTAAACCTTCATTCCAACCACCGAGTTGAATGCAATGAAGCTTGGGGGGCATGCACCTTGATTTGCGTTATTATGTTGGGGGCATGCAAACTTATCACGAGCAGTGTTACCGCAAGGTTCAAGCTCGTTAAAAAATAAACCCCCCACGAGCAGTTTTAGTGCATAGTTCAAGCTCGTTAAAAAATAAACATAAGTAATGAGCAAATGAGCAAATGTTTCCCCCAGCATTTAAGCTCATTAAAAAATGAACCAATAAATAACCATAGTGAATGCCTTATCGCTAGCTTTTGAGCCTTGGTCGTGTTCTCATCATCACCTCCACTCTGTTTTTAGCCGATCATTCACCCCCACATGATTGTTTACCCCTTCGAGGAACATCTGTGAAGAGTGATACTATTAGCCATCCTTGTGACACTGCTATGATTGGAAAATTCCAAACCTTACCTGGAATCAGCTGCTACCCAAAACCGTCACTCGTTCCTCGAAAACGAGTCTTCTTTAAGCTCTTTTCAACTGACTCGTAAAATATGAAAAGATTACCGAGTGATTGGCCTCTCCGGCTCGTTAAAGTCATCAGAAGTGCTATCCCTCCTCTAGATTTTAATCTTTTTGGACCTAAGGGACTATTACACAAAAAGATCGAGCGCTTGTCTTGTTCAGCTCGTTAATACTATCGAAAATTCATCCCTTTTGTATTATTGACACTTTTTCGGACTTAAGGGATTGCATGACGAAAAAGAATCATTGGAGTCTCCTTGCTGTTTCTTTCAGACTCTCTAAAATTGAAAGGGACCGAGTTATCTTTGTCATTAAACTCATTAAAACCAAATAGCAACAAACTCGTCCGCATGGACGAGGACGAGTTTCACTGTCGCTAGGCTCGCTAAAATATAGCGACAGGTTCGCCCGAAGGGCGGATTATAGAACAAGCATATGTTATCCTCCTCAAGCTTGACAAAAATAAAGAGGTACTAGTCAGCAATGACTGGGGAAAATTGGGAAGAAAACTTGAAGAAACTTTATTGGTAGCAAGTCGCTCTTGAACATGACACTTTCCTTCCGCATCCATGCCAGGTTGGGTTGTTCCGTTCACTGGTTATCACCATTGGTCCGTCACACCATCCATCTTTTGGGTTAACACTACCAATCCATCGTCAGTTTCGCCGATATGTTCAAGAGAAGTCATTCACACAATTCACCTGTGTCTCACCCACTGCAATACATTCATGCTTCATTCCTTCATGACCGCCACCCTGAAACCTGTATCGTCAAATTATTTTCACCTCGAAAATAATTTGCTTCATTCCGTGTCGTTGATGTGGGATTCATTAAGGCCCTCTTGCGATGGGTCGCTTCTTGTCGACATCAGCTCATTATCTAAGAAGTTGACTTAGGAACAACCCTTTTAGTACTTTGAAGCTTGCATGCCTCAATGGCAAGTTTCTCACTTTCGGTGACAAGTTTACATCAATGGCCTTCGACCGAGAGATTTTACATGGTGTTTGACACCAAGTCCTTTTTCACACCTCGTGAATTGTACTGTAGCACCTTGAGGGTCATTGTCATTATTGGTGATTCCTCTCGCGCCTGTTAACAACTGACATCATTGGCTGGTAATCAGGCGATGTATTTCCATGTTCGACTCCAGAATATTTTTCACATGGATCGACTTGTACTCCGAGTGAAGATTGAACAAGTTTTGAAGACCCCAGATCTGGTTTCATCCATCCGAGCTACAATGTATTCAGGAATATAAAGACATCAACTGTACATCATTGCCGAATAGATGATCATCCAAATCAAAGGATGATGAGTCCATATCATCAGTCTGTCACATAGACGATTGTCTGTCTTATGTACATGAAAATGAATTTATAAAGCTGAGCATGGGAATGCCTGCCTCAGCTAGATCATGAAAAAATGTTGTCTAAATAATGTATTGTATTGTATCTTATTACAGGTCGCCTCCCAGCTAGAAAAAACTTTGGATCCTCATAGTAAAGCATTTCACCCCACATCAGAAAGATTAACGACCTCATGCTTTAGGGGGCAACTATTATAGACATTTTGGGGCACTTCAACCCCAATCTAAATGTCCATAAACTGAGGGATCCTAAGTCCCTAAAAGTGTTGCTTCACTGCCTAAAGAAACAAGGTCAGCCGATTACATCATCTCCCAGAAGTTCTCCACTGAAAACTACTCATAAATGGTCAAAACTGGACCATACTGAAAGCCCAGTGCAAAGAGTGCGATGCATATCACCTTCCCAGTGTATAGGGTGCGATGCATACTGAATGGCTCCTTTGTAGGGTGCGATGGTTGGGAATGGACAAATGGAAGGGACAAAATGTGAGGTGGAAGATCATGGAATATTCCAGAAGCTTCCCCTTTGACACTTGCCTCTCTGTTTTCGACCAGGGATGAGTAAGAGATCATCATTCTCCAAGTGGAAGCAGGAACTATCAGAGAGGGGACACTAATCAAGATCCCAGAAGATCACTCACCTCCCTATAATCATCTATATATGGATCCCTCATCACAGAGATCTAGAGGCTGGAATTTTGTATCTTATAGAGAAGTTCTGTTGGTTTTCTGGTGTACATTCATAGTGTTGGGTGATCTAAGCTTTGCTTGAGGCAAAGAAGGGATTTCTAGCTGGAGGATGATGCTGGGTCAGAACATATGGTTTTAATCCTCTTGCTACTTTTCATCTTAATAAAGCTATTCTAGTTTTCCTCCATATTCTTGTGTACTTGTTTATATATGCATTTGTATAGTTAACACACATCTGGTCCTGTGTTATTTATGAATATAGATCTTTGTTCTTCGATAGTAGTATGTTGCTGTGATTCACAGGTGTTGTTTGAAGCTGGGTAGACAAAGCAGAAGTGGCAAAGCTCTATCAGAAAGGAGAGGAAATCAAGCACAAGACTAAGGTTGGTCTCCTTTGTTCCACTCCTATCTATTTTCATAAAGGAAAGCGAAAGTAGAATTTACTTGTTTGTTTCTAAGATAGCCACCCATCTTAGTGGGAATAGCGACATCTGAGTGTACACTATTCCTGGTAACAATTTATGCTCCTCAAGTTGTATTATTTCTACAAATGATTGAGGGCATTCTGATATCCCCTTTGATACTCTCCAGTCTGCATTGCCCATGAATTATCTTGGCAAGGACAAGTTGTTGATCACTTGGTGTTATTGGTTCCTAAGAAAACCGATCTTCCTCAGTCAAAAAAGTAGGTGATTCATCCTCAAAGAAATGATTACCCTCAACAATATCTTCTTCATCATCTTCCAGGCCTTGTGTGTAGTTTTGCTGAAATGGTGTTTTGATCTATCCTTGAGGATCCTAATTTTTCTGTTCATTTTGCTTATTTCAGAATTTTCATTGCTGCTAGACCCTGTAGTATAGATTCCTTATCGAAGGCTCTGCTTGTCTATCAATAATAGTCATTTTGTACATCATCCTTTCCATTATTTTAATCAGAGTGTCAAGCTTTACCTCAGAATAAGAAGATGACTCTTCCTTAATGGCGACCTTCTACTCAGGTTTCTCCGATTTGATTTTGGACTTTTTGATAAAAAATTGGCTTCCACTCTGACAAAATTGCGCTGCATTTCTTCAAAAGTTGTAAGATATCTCTCCCTAAGCTAATATGCCATGTCTGGAACGAAGACATTGGGATAGTGGAGAAGGGCTAAACTAGGGGGACATTTGATGTCATTAAGAATGGAATTATAAAACAGATTGGATCATGTTGTAAGCTCCTACACTGTCTCATTTGGGTTTATTTTCATAGCACTGTACTAAGCCAAAATTTATAAGGGATTTTTCTTCTCCTTCCACTAGGCCAAAAATAACTCTATCAATCGCCGGGAACTATTGATGGAATTGGTTTCCAAACTGCGAAACCATTTCTTCACATCTCTAGAAAAATTATGAGATATGATTCTCATCTTTGCATCCTCCTCATCAACCTCTTCAAGGTCAATAAAATCTATTAGTTTGCCAACATGTTGTTAAGCTGTAATCTCTGATGTTCCATCAAAAGAGGGAGTCTTTGACCATAATTCTGAGGTAGGGCAGTAAGTTGACTAGGTAATAGTAGAGGAGAAAACCGTGCCATGACAACTGGAGGAGGTAGAAGATGTACTACAATGGGTTGTGTAGGCATTACAATAGGCTGTGTTAATGGAGATAGTGACACTAGCAGAGATAGTGGTAAACTAACAATGATAGATGTTATAGCTGATGTGTTTGGAGATGAAGTAGAGCATGAAGCAATAGCTAGGTTTTCAAGTTGATATTGAATGTAAGCTTTCTTGATAGTGATTTGAAGTTGGTTGGCTAAGCTTTGAAGTTTATCAAAATTTAACCACAACTCGTGATCTATTTTGGAAAAGAGATATTTAGCTTAAGGGATGCAGGAAACAAACCTAAAAGGATCAAAAACCACTTCCAAAAGGGAAGACTCATATTTAGATCAAAATAAAGATTTCACAAACTAAAAATTAAAATAAATATCTTCAACAATCAATAATTGATCAGGTATAAATGTAGTTTTTACCAATTTTCTAGGCTGATTTTCAGGAATAAGGGTTTTGTATTTCTTAAGTAACTTCTCTGGATCATCAATAATAGTAAGTGGATTTGGGTCAGGATTTGACCTCGTGTATATTTTAGGAGCCATATTTTTTTACACCTTGAACTTGATGTGATTACTTAAATCAACCTTCCTTTGGATACTGGAATCTATCACCCACAAAGCCAGTCTTGAAAGCACTAATAGAACTAACCCCATGAATGATATAATAGTTGTTTCCCTAGCAATGATGCAAAAATGTTATCCCCCACAATGTCCCAAGCTGAGAGGAATCGACGAAGGTAACCATAGACCAAGCTTTTTATTTGGTAGCTAGCCCTACCTAACTAGAGAGGGCTCTGTCTATAAAATCATAGCCAACAGAAGACTGAGATATAAAGGATTTTATGCTAGATAGCTAGGCTCAGGTAGGTTTTGGAAAATTTAGGCTTTTGGATGCTGGATAAGGGAGAAAAAACCAAGTAATTAGGACAAAGGATCAAAGGATTACAACACAAAGATATGAGGGAGCAAGGTAGCAACACTTTTGTGATGGATTTCAGGTTTTGTCAGTGTAGTATAGTGTTGAGAAGAAGCATGAAGGACTTAATGAGCATGAGACATAAATTCATCAAGCAAGAGAAAGCAACATATAATAATTTTCCATCAAAACAGAGCTTAGTGAAAGAATTTTGTTTATAAACTGTAAGGAAAAGTATTTTAAGAGATTATGAATGGAAAGAGAAGATAATTATCATTCATATAAAGTAATAATAGAGGAAAAACAACATCAGAAACCTACTTCACAGAAATTCCTAAATAAGATCTGCAAACTGTGTCCTTTGATTTCCAAAAATGTCAAATACAGGCTATAATGGTTCTCTCCTCAAAATTCCAACCCTTGGAAACTAATTCCCTTCCATCTTATATAGGAAAATACACCATATGACATCTCATCAGGTTGAAAATTCTATTCAAGGATCATCATAACTAGCTTTGATGAGTCCTCACCTAAAACTAGGATAGTTGAGACAGTTTCCACAATTTAGGCTAAATTTTAGGAAAGAATATCTCCTCATTAATTACAATTTTCCTCATAAAGTGAGGCAAAAACCAACTAAGAAACCTAAAGTAACATTAATATATCATAATATATCAAATTTTCCATCATTCAGTGCTTAAGAAGTTACCAGATTAGATAGGTTGCACCAAAACCAGAAGGGTTGCGCTAGTTAGCAAACCGGTTGCACCAACATGCACCAAACCAGGAAATTTTGTAGAAGGGTCGTGCCAATCAGCAAAACGGTCACACCAACATGCACTAAACTAGGAAATTTTGCAAAAGGGTCATGCCTTTTGGAAGCCACTTTTAGGTATCTTCCTAAAGTCTAAATTGAAATATGAAATAATAGTAAACTAACCTTGTCTTTCTAGTTTCCATAACATCTTTAATTTTTTTAAATGACCCATGAGAAAGCCTCCAAAACTTAATTTTTCCAACCTTACTCAAAAGCGTTGCGCTAGTCCAGATTTAGTGGCAGAGGCATGACAAATGTGAGGTTTTTTGAGTTTTTGATAAAAATGGGAAGCTTTCATGCAAAAATAGGCTTAGATTTTGCATGTACTCATCATTATGCACTCATCCATGTAGGAAAAACTTCATTTGAATGTCCAAGGAAAAAGGGTCACCCCTCTCTGTGGCTCTTCTGGGTGCCTTTTCTTGTAAAATTAAAAAAAAAAAATTCCAAATTGATCCAAAATTTTCAAAGTTAGCTCCTTGGCTGCTATGGATGATAGACTAAACATTCTTAGATGTTTTAGTCACCAATTTTATTCTTTTACCCCTTTTCCTTGATTCCTTTTACTTGTATAGGACCTCTTTCAGTTTTGATTTCAATTTCTTGATTCTGATTTGTGCAATGTGGTTCCTTGTTTGATAATGTTGGGCAATGTGCCTCAACATCTAATTGTCCATGTTAGCTTTGTCAATAATCTTCTCTAGGTAGCCACTGACTTTGCTTAGCCAATATTCCCCATCTTCATTGATTTCCATAGCAATTCTATCTTCAAGACTCAAATCCTCATTGAGTGGGTTTTGGTATTTTTCCTTCTACAATTTTTCTTTAAGACTATTTGTCCTAGGCCTCTTCCTTCCAACCTACTTTTCTTGTTCATCATGCTCATCATGCCCCAACACTACTTTACCTTTGGACTCTTGCATACTAGTTTTAAACAAACCTTTTTCTAAAAGCAACCACTTTACCTTCAGCTACTCATTTTCTTGCTAAAGGAAGGAAATGATGAATTTGGCTCTTGCCACATTGTCTAGAAGTTCCATGATCTAAGAATACTTCTCTTTGATAACTAGTTTTAGGGTTTTATTATCATCTTGGGACTCCAATTCCACTATGTGTATGTCATGATGGATAGTCTCCTCGTCCTCCAAATGTGATCCTTATTGTGTTGATGTAGAAGGCTTGGCCCCTTCCACAATCTGTGGAGAAAACACACACATGTTCCCTCTTTCATATGTCTTGGTTACCTTAGGTCTATGTGTGTGTGGAAATTCTCCCTGTTTTCTTGTTGAACCATGCTTCATCGACTGTGTGGACCTTGACCTTGATGGTGTTATTTTGCTAGGAGAAACAATGGGGCTAATAATAGGAGCAGTTTTTAATTTATCCGAAAGGGTTTCGCAATTGATTTCTTGATTGAGAGCTAATGCATAACCACAATCTTGTTTAGGCTATGGTGAAACAAATTGGTGATATGAGGTTGTCCCCTAGTGTAATTTTTTCAGTCATCTTCATCACACTCTTAGATAGAAAGTTGCACAAATTAAGTGTTCTTGTTCAGGTGAAGTTCATAAGTAACCTAATATGATACCTGTATAATCTAGAGAATCTGCCTTCACATGTAAAATACTTCATAATAAGATTCATTAGAGGGGCATACTTGTTAAGCATATGTCTAAAAGGAAAAATATATTCATAAGTCTCTTTGACACTAGGTTTTAGGAACATAATATAATCATCAAGGGGCAATTCCATGCCTTTGGAACAAGTGTCACCATGATTTGCAATACCTATGGCTGAAGAAATAATACTTGCTAAAACATTAAACTCAATACCTACTATAACAGCCTTATCTATGTTGAAATTTTGGGCAAAGAGGCTTGTCAAAGGGACATGAGAACCAAACTCTGCGACTTGCTCAAAAAACTTCATACAACCAACATTTAAAAAAAAAAAAATGGGCAAATGGAGAAGCATTGCTTTCTCTCAGGTTGGATGGCTCAAACCTTGAATTATGTCCTCCCTTGTGCACTTTCTTTTCACTCTCTCGTTCACTCTCCATTAAATTTGTTGAAGGCTAAAACACTAGCCAGATGATGTTGATAAAATTGAAGTGGGAGTTTTCTCAAAGGTGAAAACGTAGTGGAAGGCTACGCTTTAATGAAATCAATGGAAAATGAGTGGTGGAGTAATGGGATATTTTAAATTTAGGGTTTCATGAATGATAGATGATAGTGGTAAATTAGTAGAAGCTAGGCTTTATTCACCAAACATTTTCTTGAGAAAACCCTGAGAAACAATTCATTTACATTGAGGAAAATCTTTGAAATGATGGTGTAGATGGTCACTTACTATTTTTAGAGGCTTTAAGAGTCCTTGAATGATCTTTGGAAGTTTGAAGAAATTGAAAATACCCTCAAAACTAGGAAGAAATCCCTATACTGTGAATTTCCCAAAAAGTCGCATTGTGGGTTGTGCTTGCTGAGAAAGGTTGCACTTATCTTAAAAGGGTTGCACTTCTGCACCGAAAGGTCACATTTCACTCAGAAGGGTCATGCTCCTCCATAGAAAGGTCACTCTCTTCCACAGAAAGGTCACGCTCTTCCACAAAAGGGTCATATTTCACCAAAAGGGTCACATTTCTCAAAGAATGCAACAAAACCCTCAATTTTCACAAAGTTTTCTTCATGCATGATGATAACTGATAGATGCTTGAAATTTTTAAAGTAAAAATGAGTTAAAAAACAACTCATCTTACCCTTTTAAACTTAAATTTGGACCCTTCACACTTTATGACCTTTGATATTTGAAACTTGGTAACTTTATGGCTTTTTTCAGACATTGAATCTTTTTTGGAACTCTTAAATCGAACCTTTGGAACTTGGAACTTTGAAGTAGTTATTACATATGAAAACATAAAATTACATTTGATATCCAAATTTATTGAAGAGACTTGCTTATTACCACTCGTACTTTGCCAGATTTTATGTAAGAAATGATAGTTTAGTGACCTTGAAACCCTAATGACCTAATGGAGACATTGAGCTAATTGAAGACCATGGTGACATTACTGAAGCGATGATGATGATTTGTTCAATGATGGCACATCCAACTGAGTTATGGTAGTGACCATCCATGGAAATCTTGAAGGAGTGGAATTAACCCTAGACACACTAACTGGTGACCAAAGATTTTGAATGGAAGACCTAGTGAAATGCCCAAAACTTGACCTTAAACCCTAATGGACATTCTGAAAGAGAACATTTGATCACTGGTGGAAGGAAAAACTAACTAACACTAACAAAATGTAGACCACCTTCGTCCATACTTTCCACCATTGCTAGACACGTTGGACATTATAACCTAGACTACATAGAACAGGCTACAACTGATCAGATCATGGACACACAAATCAAGAAAATTTGCTAGAAAAAGATCCAACTATATCAGGTTGTCAAAGATGGCCAAATCCTTGACCAAGGAAAGTGGCTCACCAGAGACCAAGTTCAGCAAAAGTTTCCCCATCTCATGGAGGCACTCAATGCAATGGGGACCATTGCTTCCTAAGGGGGGAGGAATGATCTAGGGGGATATTGGTGGCCACCTCCCTATTCCACTTGGACCCCCACACTATCTCTTTCAATTTTTTGGTTTCCTTAATTGTAGCACAATTTAGGATTTTTGGGTGTTTTCTGGGTCCTAAACTTTCAGAGCCATTTTGAGGCCCTAAACAACGTTTTTGTGGAAAACAGAGAGACCAAAAGTAACTAAATGGAACTTTCCCAATTGCTTTTGTATCCTCTTTGAGATCTTTGAAACAAGGTATTATGATAGCCAAACAAAGATCATATGCCAAAGTTATGACCCCGAGAAGTTGATGTATAAATTTGCCCAAACTGGTCCCATAGTTTTGGCGCTTCATCTCCTAGGGTTATGTTTTTGGATGTTTGGGATTTTCCATTGTTTCTCAATAATAAATGGGCCTTTGAGCCTCATTGTAACACTTTTCAAAGGCATGCAGACACCATATCTCTTCTTAGAGATAAGCTATCATTGCCCGAGCTAATTTAGTTCCATCTTATTTGTAAGCATGTTTCAGTATTCTGATATTAATAAAATCAAGTGTTATTTCCGCTGCATTTCTGTATTTATAGTTATATGTGTAATGTGTTGCATTCCTTTTTAAGTTTGGATCATGAAGTTGATTTTTTATTTTTTTATCTTGTCATCATGTGTTTGACAGATTTTGGAGGTTGTAACAAGTTCTGGGTAGGGAAGGATTCTGGGCTCGAAAAGTGGCTTAAAACTCAAGGATGTTGGGACAGGTATGTTGAAAAGAGTCCAGGGACATTGTGACATAGGCTTGTGAGAGCGACTTTGGCTTTTGGACACTATCATGCCTATAGCATGAGAGTGACTAGGGGTTAAAAGGATTAAAAAATCAGTGGGACTCAGAGAGAGGATGTCCGAGTGGTTGACATGTCTCCTAAGGGTGTTCTTACTTATGTGGATGGGTTTGTTTGATATGTTTTGTCAATTCCATTTCCTTAATGTCACCAAGGAGCTTGAATCCATTATAGTGACCTCTCTCATTGCATGTTTACCCTAGTTAGTTAGTTTCCTAGTTGGACCTGGGAGGAGGGTGTGTTACAGATTGGTATCAGAGCATGGTTGTGCTCTCCTTGGGTGAAGTTGTTGGTAATGCATGCATGTTAGTTGCATGTGTGTCTCTTACACTTGCATTCTATGTTCTTGTTGCATTGTATCATGTTGATCATGATTGTAATAAGGTTGCCATGAGGCACTTGATGTTACTTGATAATATGCAGCTTGATTACATCCTTGTATGTTAGGTTGCCTTGTTGGTTGTTTGATTACATGTAACAGTCTTGTAGGTTGATTACAAGAATTGATCACTTATGCTCAACTACATGTGTTTATGTGTATGTGTAGTTGATTAGGCATTTCTTATGCATGTTGATAGTTGCATGTGGAAATGTGTACAATGGAATAATGGTTGTTTTCATGCATGAGGTCATAACATCATTGTTGATATGGCCTTGCATTGATAACTGGACCCTAACTAGAATTATGTTTAAGCATTGATACAATTATTTGATATACGTCTATATGCTATTATGATAATGTTATACATGTATCACATTGATTTGATGATATTGCAAAGAAGTTATCCTCCTGAATTATGCTAAGGTACGTTGGTTTATTGTGATTTGGTTTAGTTGACACAGTATGCCTTACAGGAAAGAGATTATATCGCTAGCTAGGTGGTAGACTACATAGAATCTCCTTATGCATCAGATGGGAAGTGTGGTGTGGCACACTCTTCTCACTTGAAAGAAACATTGAGAAGCCCAACAGAATAAATAAGGATTTGCAAAGCAAGCAATGACAAAATCATGTAGGAACAAGAGAAATAAGCAAAGGTGAATGCAATACTACTTAAGAGCTTTTTAGAATTGTAGTGATAGGGGCCACTTTGGATCAGCCATGGACATGAGGAAATAACTAATGGGGCATATGGAAGTAGGTCTAGTAGACATAGGTTGGATAGATTTGAAACAATTAGAGATGGCAGGTTGTTGGAAACTCCAGATAGGAGAGGTGATAGACACATGTACTATTCCAGTTCTAGCTTTGGTAGGCATCACAATCATCATCGTTATCATCCATATAGGAGGAGTTATAGGGGATCCTTTCTAGAGGAGTTTAAGAAAGATAATCCACCTACCTTTGATGGAGAAACGAAGAAATCTCAAGATGCAGAGGCATGGTTTCTTAGTATGAAGAAATTATTTCGATTGCAAGATTATTCAGAAAACATGAAAGCAAAGATAAGCACTTTCAGTCTCAAAGGTAAAGCAGATATTTCGTGGGAATATGTGAAGAATGTCAAAGGTATACATGAGGAATATTTTAATTGGCATGCATCTGAAAGGTTCTTCAAGAAGAAGTACTTGCCGGAGAGGTACTATGATGACAAGGCTAAGGAGTTTTATGAGTTACGGATGGGTTCTATGACAAATGATGAGTACACTAAGAGGTTTTTGGAGTTGTTGAGGCATGTGCCTTAACTCAAGGAGGAGAAGGCCAAGGTTTAGAGATTCATAAGTGGATTTCCAATAGCATACAAAGACCAGATTGAGTTCGATGAGCCTAGATCATTGGAGGAGGCCATCCAAAAGTTGAAAATTTGTTATGAGTAGTCAAAGTGCAAAGTTGAGCCTAAGCATTCCTTGAAAAGAAATGAGAAAGCTAAGGAAAATGGCCACCAAATAAAGGAAGACCTCAAGATGAAAGTGAGAAATAAAATGTAGTTCTTTACAAGAGATTTAATACAACTGAGAAGGGACGTGGAGAGAAGCAGATAGAGGTAGTGGTAGGGAACCATTGCAATGTTGGATATGTGGTGGGGATCATCGTAAGAAGGATTATCTGTAGTATGAGAGTGGTAATGGACCCAAAATCTACAGTGTTTAGGAGGTGCATATAGTTGGTGATGTTGGTCATAACATTCCTTGGATATAGGCAGTTGTGGACAATAGACAGGTGGATCATTAAGCATTGATCATTGAGATGGACGATAAACTTTGTGATCAATTTGTTTCTATTTTTATTGATCCTAGATCTAAGTATAGCTATATTAATCCTGATCTAGTGGATAAGTCTAAATTGAGAAAAGAAGTGCATGTAGAATCTTGGTTGGTACAATTTGCTACAGGTACAAAGAAGCAAGTTCACCATTGGGTGAGAGCTTGTGCATTTGAGCTAAATATTATGCCCACAACAACACATTTGAATGTATTACCGTTGGGATCATATAGTATGCTTTTGGGTATGGATTGGCCATACCTTCACAAGACCAAAGTGGATTGCCCCGACAAGGACATTGAGGGTATGGATGATAGTGGAGAAAATAGGACTTTGCAGGGAAATAAGAAGCCTACATTAGTGAGGATGGTTACCTCTATGTAGGCTAAGCGTAGTTGCAGAAAAGGTTGTATGATGTTTGCAATACACATTTCTAGTGAAAAGGGTAAGGAGGTTGAGGATGCAGATGTGTTAAGCAGTTACCTAATTTGCAGAAGATTTAGGATGCATTTCTTAAGGGAATTACAGAGTTTACACCTTCTAGGGAGGTAGACTTTTCTTTCTAGTTGGTGCCACAGGTAGCTCTAGCAAAAAAAAGCACCTTACAAGATGTGCATACTTCAGATGGTTGACTTAAAGTTGCAGCTGAAGGAAATGTTGGACAAGGGGTACATTAGGCCAAGTGTATCACCTTGGGGTGTAATAGTGTTGTTCATAAAGAATAAATATGGTACTCTTAGATTGTCTATTGACTACAAGCAGTTAAACAAAGTAACAATCAAAAATAGGTACCCATTTCCAAGGATTGATGATTTGTTTAATCAGTTGAATAGAGTAAAAGTGTTATGTAAGATTGACTTCAATTCAAGATACTATCAGATACACATCAAGGAAGAGGATATCTTCAAGACTGTATTCAAGACCAGGTATGGGCATTATGAGTTTGTCGTTGTTCCATTCCATTTGACTAATGCTCCAACTACATTTATGTGTTTTATGAATAGTGTGTTGCATCCTTATCTAGACAAGTTTGTTATTGTATTCATTAATGACATACTGGTATATTCTAAAAATGAGGAAGAACATGCTAAGAATTTAGCAGGAATGTTGAAATTACTAAGAGAGCACTAGTTATATGCTAAACTTAGAAAGTGCAACTTATTTCAGACTGAGGTACATTACTTGGGCCATGTTGTCTCCAAGGACAACATTGCGGTAGATCCAGAAAATGTAAGGGCCATCATGGAGCGGGAAACTCCTAAGAATGTGGATGAGGTGAGATCATTTATGGGATTGGTAGGTTACTACAGGAGGTTCATTAGGAACTTCTCATGCATTTCATATCCTATCACATCATTGCATGGGAAAGGTAAGAAGTTTGAATGGAAAGAAGAACGTGAGGCTAGTTTTGAGCAGCTCAAGCAGTTGTTGACACATGCACAAGTGTTAAAGATTAAGGATCTGAACAAGAATTTTGTAGTGTGTACATATGATTGCAAGAGAGGACTCAGAGGAGTTCTCATGCAATAAGGACATGTAGTTTTCTATGAGTCATGAAAACTGAATGAGCACAAGTAGAAATATCCGATGCATGATCTTGAGCTAGAAACAATTATACATGCATTGAAGATGTCGAGGTAGGATCTTCTTGGAAGGAGGTTTACATTGATGAGCTATCACAGTGGGTTGAGGTATTTGTTTGACCAGTTGAATCTAAATGGAAGGAAAGCCAGATGTTTGGCTACCCTTAGTGAGTTCAACTTCAAGATCAGATACATCAAAGGGAAGGAGAATTGGGTTGCAGATGCTCTTAGTAGGAAGGTACAGGTAAATCATAGAGAAACTATGAGCTCTTATGGGACAAAGTTACAAGATAGGATCTTGCAAGTAGGACAACGGGATGAAAAATAAATGGAGATTATGCACAAGTTACAACAGATCATAGGTATAGGTATAGGTATAGGTGCAGGTACAGGTATAGGTGATTGGGATGTAGACTATCATCTCACAGTAGATGGTTTGGTGAGGTTTAGAAATAGGATTTATGAGTTGAATTGTAGTGAGATCAAGAATCTTATCTTGAGGGAGTTTCATGTCAATCCATACTCATGTCATCTAGGATATCAAAAGACATTGACAACGGTGAAGAAGTTATACTATTGGATGAATTTGAAGATTGTGTCAAACAAGGATGCAAAGTTCACTTCCAAGTTTTGGAAGGAGTTATTTGTAGGTTTGGGTACAAAGTTGGCCTTCAGTACTACTTATCATCTGTAGAGAGATGGAAATATAGAGAGGGTCAAGAGGATCTTAGAGGATATGTTGAAGATGTACATGATGCACCAACAAAGGAAATGGGAGGAGTATCTTCCATTGGTTGAGTTCACATACAACAATGGTTATCAGGAGTCATTAATAAGCAGTCCTTTCAAGGCATTGTATGGGTAGAGTTGTAACACTCTCATCAACTGGAGCGATCCAATTAACATGGTACTTAATGGACTAGATAGGTTCGCATACATGGAGTAGGAAATGAAAGTTATAAAGAAGAATATAAAGGCAACACATGAAAGACATAAAATTTATGAGTATCAGAACAGGGTATTCAAGGAGTTTCAGGTCAGGGAGTATGTGTATTTGTGCATCAACCCTAATAAAATCTCTTTGAGGATTGGTTCATGTTCCAAGTTGGCACCACGATATTGCGGGCCTTTCGAGATCCATGATAGGATTGGACCAGTGGCATATTGTTGGGACAGGGTCCCCTGGGTAAGATTTTGTTAAAATATTGTAAAGTCTCTGCATTTTGAGGAGCAAAGCATGAGTAGCATAGGTCAATAAGAGTCAAACGGGCTTCAAGAAGGTCAAATCCCCTTAGTTTTTTAAAGTCAAGTTGTTTTGAGACCCACGCATGGTTCAATGAAGAAAGAATATAAATCATAGAAGAGTCATAGGAAGGCTAAGAAGTGGAGAAGTACATGATTTGAGTATGATTTTTTCTATTCTATACTTGGGTGAAGGTGAAGGTTCCTGCAACTGTGGACGCAGAGAACTTGGTAAGTCTGTAGCTAAGTGTGCGAGCCCCTGCAGCTGTATGCACAGGGATGAAAAAGGTTGTATATGAGAATCTAAAGTATAATAAAGACAATATTTGAAATGATATCTATGTATCTATGTGTTTCTGTTTATTTATGAAATTACTATATTTATGAAATTTTGAATGCATTTAATCAGGAAAAGTGCTTAATAGATTCATGAAGACATAGATCTATTTTTTTAGATGATGTTATTCATGTTTAGCGCAATCGGTGAAGGAGAGGAATTTGTTAAGTAATATTTATTATAAGTTCTAGGTTTCAAGGGTTATGGTTCGTGAAGGTCAAGATAAAGCCCTAAGTTTGTAGAAAACACATCACATATCCCTCTGGATGCAGAAACCTAGTTTTAGCATCCCCCAATATTTCCTCAGGTGAAACTGCAGCTTGTGCTGCACGGGTTGTTAGAAAAAGGGATGGTAGTGTATGGTTTTGTTGGTTAGTGTAGCTAACTTAGAACTTGGGTCTAAGCCCCCTCAAGCCAACACATATCAACTTGCACTCCCTCCAACAATGAAAGTCCATGATGTTTTCCATATTTCATTGCTTACGAAGTATATAAAGGATGTTGATCATGTTATTGATTGGTCTGTATTGCAGGTGGAGCTAGAAGGAGAGTTCTAGTTGGAGTCTCATTGAATATTGCAGCAGAAACATCTCATGCTCAGGAAAAAGGCCATAGAGAAAGTTAAAGTGCAGTGGGAGCACTTTGGTCTTGAATAAGCTACATGGGAGATGGTGGATCAGATGCGGGCGCTATATCCTTCATTGTTTGCCAGTTGAGGCAAAGCAATTTTGTTTTGATGTTTTGTATATGTTTGGAATATGTTTTTCTAATGTTTTGGTATATGTATGTATGTGTATATGGATGTAAATACTGCCATGATCTAAGTTATAAAGCTCCAATAAGCAGTATGGGTGTCATGTTATTATGGTTGTTATATTATCATGTTGTCATGTTGTTTTTCTTTTGAGTAGGTCTTTCATTGTAAATAGTGCAACAAGCTAAGTTATAAAGCTCCATGAGTAGTATGTTTTCTTTTTGGTGGTTTTGTTGAGGTCATGGTGTGGTTTAAAACTGAGGATTGTGTTCCCCAAGGGGAAGGGTTATGTAATAGCCTTGGTGAAAATTCCATGTAATAAAGGTTAAAAAAGGACAAATAAGACAGTTGTTAAGCGATACTTATTACAACCTGAATTGTGGGGAAATATATCCTAGTTAGCATCACTGGATGTGTGTTTTGGCTAAGGAAAATTGGCAAAGGCTAAGGAAAAGGAATTAAAAGGAAAAAAGAAATTGTTGGCACATTTATTTATGAAAATAGAGGAAATCAGGAGAAAAGTAGGATGAAAGGTCGCAGGTTGCATGTGAGGAGGAAAATGTAGGAAAATGTAGAAAAATGAAGAAATTAGAGGCTTCATTAGTAAAAATCCTTCTGAGGATCAGTTGGTAACCTTTTGTTAGTTCAAATTTGGAGCTCTCCCATTGTTATATCTCGCTCTCGTACTCTTGGCCACTTATAGTTTTCTTGGATCACTTTAGCTTTGGACCAAGGAAGGAAAATCAAGCAAAGGGAAAGGAAGGAAGGCAGGATCAAGCAACTTCAATAAGAATACTTGCATGTAAAATTTTTCATGTTTGATTTCCTAGCTAGTTTTGACATGCATTGATTTGCATGTTGGTGTATGGTTCTATTTCTTTCGAAGGAATGGTTTTGTCAGGTTATGACAGTGGTTTTCAGCCTAGCCTTGCCGTTTTCTAGATGCCATGGTATGTTTGGATGTTTATCTCAGTTTTGAGCTTTGGTTTACGAGATGGATTTCAGAATCTAGGGTGGAGGTGGTCTGAAGTTTCATTACCAAATACCTAGGAATCCCTTAACCGGTTTTGGTAGGATACATGGTAAAGTCTGAGGGAGAAGTCTCAGCTTAGGGCCTAGTGATTTGGGTTTGCATTTGGGTAAATCCTGAGATATTGGTCTTTCTTTAGGGATTAGTGATCTGAGATTGGATTGCGGTAAAGCCAGAGAGACAAGGGGATGGAAAATTCCTCAAGGATAATGATGGAATCTAGATGGAATTCAAACTTTGGTTAAGTTTTGATACAAGGAGATAGAAATTTCCTCAAGGATACTAATGGATTCTACATGTCATTCCAAGCTTGGCTCGATTATGATCAGAGCACTGGGTTTGGTGTGATCACAATTTGGTGAGGGTGGAGGTGGTTTAACCTCTAGATTCCCTTGAATATTCTAGGATTGGTTTTTCTATGAGATCTCACATTCATGCTTGGAATATGTCATGAGTGTGATTGGCTGAAAGAAAGATTTGGTTTAGCCATGTCTACCATCGGGTGATACGTGGATGTCTCGAACCTGGTCGGATTTTCCTATGATTAATAAAAGCTAAGTTCTCTTACTTTTGCACTTGCTTATATGTGGATTTCGTGGCTATCATAACTCTGATATTTATATGGTTTTATGCCAGTTATAAGCATGGTTATATGACTGGTTAATGTCATGGTTATTTCATATATTTACTTGTAATTGTAAAATTGATGGATGAAAGACCTAATTGATGTTATAACAATTCAATGTAGAAGTTGGTGATTCTTTTGATTATGTTTCATAATTGCTTTCAGTCATTTATGCTTTGTCTTGTATCCTGGACCTATAGGTTGCATTGATGCCAAGCGTTTGATAGAATGTTAGTCTCGGTTGGGGATGCTCAGGCCTAGTCTTGAGGTTGATTTTTGATTTTTTTTATCTTGTCATCATGTATTTGATGGATTCTAGAGGTTGTAACAAGTTCTAGGAAGAGGTTGGTATTTTGGGCTAGAAAAGTTGCTCAAATATCAAGGGCACTAGTGCAAGTCTGCTGAAAAGAGTCTAGGGATGTTGGCACATAGGCCTGTGAGAGAAAATTTGGCTTTTGGATGTTGTCATGCTTATAGCATGAGAGTGACCTAGCATTAAAAGGATTAAAACATTAGTGGGACTCAAGGATAGGATGTTTGAGTGGTTGACATGTCTCCTGAGGGTGTTATTGTTGAAGTGGATGGGTTTGTTTGATATGTTCCATCGATTCCATTTGCTTAAGGTCAACAATGAGGTGGAGTCCTTATAGTGACCTCTCCCATCACATGTTTACCTTGACTGGTTAGTTTCTTGGGTGGACCTAGGAGGATGGGGTCTTATAGTTGGCTTGTGTTGAAATGATTAAAGGCATTGTTACTATTGCTATAGATGGAGTTGCTACTACATGTATTGGAGAAGTGTCTACAAGAGTTGGAGGCATTGAAGAGGATGCTACATGTGATGGAGATGTGCTTCATGTTGATGATATTGGTATGATTCTTATGTCTTCTTGTAGTAGTGTGTTAATATGATGGTGATGTTGCAGAGGTGCTACAAAGTGTGTTCAGATGTGTTGCAACTTGTGTAGGTGACAAGGAGTGTGGAGGACTTGTTGGCACTCTTACCAAACTTGTTTGTTGGCCTTTATGTAAATTTGGAAGTGACACTTAGGATACCTATTTGATCCATTTGATGATATGTTGTTGAGCTTGGATGAGGTTTGGAGGCATGTACACATGCTGGAGAAGGTGAACCAAAAGGTGGCCGAGGTTCTGATTTGAAGTTCCACTGCTTTTCCTTATGCACTACCCTTTTCACTCCCATGTAGGCTTGTGCATGTGACTGAGAGGCTCCAGTCGCTTGGAAGTAGGCTTGTGTGTGACTCTGGTTGATTTTGGCTAGTGTTTTGCATGTGACTGAGGGTTTTCATGAAAAATCCTCCACATTCCTTGTGCAAATCAGATGAAAAATAGCATGGAAATTCCCAAAGGCTTCTAGATTAAGTTTTAAAGATCACGAATGGTTTCAAAACTTCCTCAAATGATGTGAACACCTTTAGTGCACAAGTAGTGATGTTATTGGATTAATTTAGTCCAATTTGTGCACCTTTGATCCCAACCCAAAGGTGAATTTTTCCCTTCATATTTTATATACATCACTTTGGAGTTGAGTATTGGTTTGTCAAGTATGTGAGTGAGTTAGAAGAGGTTGCATAGAGTGAGAATTCTTCAGACCTATTACTGAGTGAGATTGATTCAATATATTAGTGTTAATGACAACAATATGAGCATAATTTATTGAAGCATAGTATTGAGGCAGAGTTTCAGATTGTAGACCAGAGGTGTAGAGAGTTGGAGTAGAGTTTATGATAGAGATGGAGAGATTGGTATAGCTCCATATTAGTGACTCTCACTTTTTTTGTAGGTGTTGATAGTGTATTTGGCACATATCCATTGTGTTGTATGATGCAGCTAATTGTTGTATGCATCAATTATATTTTGGCTTGAGGGTTTGATATTATGGTAGAGTATGAGTTATGTTTTTGTTGTTGGTTAGTGATGGTATTTCAAATTTGATGTGGCCACTATTTTTCTTGTGTTGAGAGAAAATGTTTATGGTATTCTTATTTTTGTTGATGATGTCTTTTTTTCTGGAGATCGTATTGTAGAGTTGAGTCATGTTGACTAGATAGTCTTTAGATATAGTATAAATATAGATGAAATGAGGTTCGCATAGAGTAGAGGAGAAGTGAGTTCATGGGTGTGGAGAAGTAATAGTAAAGTTTTAGCAAAAGAACAATTTATCCATCCAAAGGTAGTTGGATATTCCAATTTGAGTTTGGAAAGGATCATTGATCGTGGTGGCTTTCAGTGGATGGTAGTTTGTCAGTTCGTGTGAGAACATAGTATTCTAAGTTGATCAGTAGAATCGAGTCTCCTAGCTTATTGATGTCGGCCTATTGTATATGAGGTTGAGTCTCTAAGATGATGGGATTCAAAAAATCTACGTAATAGACACATTTTTCTTAATAGAAGATTTAGAGCAGCATAGCAACAAGAAGGATGGTTATTTTCCTGATGAATGATTTTCCACTAGATATCTTGTGTCTCTTGTTTAATGGTTTTTGTGGTTGTATTTTATGGTTTTGTTTCTCTCATGGTTTTTTGATTTGTATACTTACATTGTTATATTAAGGTGATGATATAATATGTTGCTGGTTACTTGCATGATTCAGTAAGATAAATTTTAATTGATAAAATTGTTAAGAAGATCACGCTATTGATTCACCGAAACCCCCCCCCCCCCCACCCCCCCCCAATAGTTCTCAAAGGGTTCAAGCAATTGGTATCAGAGAAGGGCTCTTGATTGCATCTTGATCACTCAAGAGTGGATTTGGGGTTTGTTGATGATTTTTGTTTTTGTAATTCATAATGGGAAAGAAAAAGAGGAAACAATTTTACAAAAGGAATTGCCTTGGAAATAAGGAAGCTTATCCATAAGAGTATCGTGTTCCTAGTGCAAGTGGTTCAACAAATAATATGCAAAAATCAAAAGATCATGAATCCAAAGGTATAATTGTTAATGATTTTCTTTTGAGTTACAATCTTTAGGATTCAAATTTTGATCATGCTAAATTTCCTAGTGGAGACAAGAATGATATTAAGGTTCTTAGAGATGAGTTTTCTAAACTAACAACTATATGCAAGGATCAAGAAAAGTTATTATAGATTTGTGATGATAGGGAGGCTAAGCTCAAGGAAGATATTGTCATAATAAAAATTAAGTCGGTAGAATCATAAAGAGTTAAGGAAGGTATGAGGAAGTATTAATAAGAGAAGGTAGAAGAGGTTGAGATATTAGAAGTTGAAGTGACTTCCTTGAGAAAGGAGTGAAAGATGGAGAAGAGTACCATGGCCTTGGATAATTTTCTTGAGATCCAAAGATCACCATTGGATAAATATGGTCTTCAATTTTAAAACGGTGATTCTAGTTTTTCATGTAGGAAAAAACAAGAAAGAAGAAACCAAGAAAGTTGTAGAAAACAGTACCAGCAACAAGAGTGAGAACCAAGGAAACAAGAAGAATAACCAACAACTGATCAAGTAGGAAAACTAGCAGAAGAGAAGAAAATATCAAGGAGCTCCTACATTCACAAAACCTTTTTCTCCTAGAGATGATCATGGCAGATTTGTAAGGTTTCAAAGGAATCAAAGTCCTTTTGTTTTTTTTCAAAATGTAGAATGTTACAACTGTCACAAATTTGGACATGTTGTAGCCAACTATAGGAGCAAAATGTATAGATCAAATTAACGAAGTTCGCAGCAATATCAACAACCAAGGATATTAACCAACAAGTAAAATTGTGGTTTTTATGGTTAATGTTGTTAGGATATTCCGACACATAGGAAATAGTTAAGTATGACTTGGTCTAGTGTAGAGTTAGGTAAAGTGTGTTTCTTTACTATGTACTTTTGTAACTTACAATCCAACAGTCATGATATGTAGTGATTCAACAGTTCATTCTCTCCTCGATATTACTGACACTTGATATGTGGCTTAACACTCCATTGGTCCATGATCTCTATTTAAAGAGTATGGAGGTTCATTTGTAGGGTAATCATTCATGAGAGAAGATTATGTAAATTTTCATTTTTTTATTAATATATTGCCTGAAGTGGCCGAATTGGCTCAGGCCGTGGAATGTTTCCCTCTTTGAGAGTTTTAACCACGTCAACAATACTGGTGTATTGATCTGTGATTTGCTTGTGAGCAGTATCCTTTGGTGTTCTATTTGAGGAACTTACCTTGTAAATTCGTACATGGTATCAGAGCTATTTGAGGGTCACATTCGTTGGTGATTGAAATCTAAAGCCAGTAGAACTGTATCTGATTGTCGTTTCCTAGATCTACTGTTACTAACTGCTTTTGGGATGAGAGGAATTCTCTATTGTGTTAGGAGCATTCGTTCCAGTCAGGAACCCCTTTCATTTGATGCGAAAAGGTTTTTGGTAGCCCTAGCTATGTAATTTTTAAGTTCTGGAGGTACACAATGTTTATTCATAGTTTTTAGTTATTTTCTCTCTATGTATTTTGGTTTATTTAGCTCTTTGTTTTTTTTAATTACTAGATCTATACCTTTCATTTCTAATTATACTCTTTGCCCCATGACTCTATGCAATCTAGGCAAATTAGAAACAGAAGGAAGGATTTTTCTCATGTGTATGCTCTTTTCCACGGCGCCTTAGTGTGATCTCGGAAAATCAGAAACATTGAGGAAAATATTTAGTTTCTAGCTAAATCTAACTTCAAGCTATAAGGTCTGTTTATTTTTTGTATGTCTGTGTTGGGTTTTGTGATTTTTGTTTTGTAGGAAAAAAAGAGCTTTCTTAAGTAAGCATGCACCCCAAAGCTTCAGTGACTAAAAAAAAGAAACCCCCCCTTCCTCTTTTCCAAAAATTACTAACCTTTTAATCTAGCTCATTTGGTCCAAAGCTACTTTATGAGAATAGAGGTCTTGAGTTCAAGTCTTTCTCTTTGTTGAACTAATTATATTAAGTTTAGGAAGGGGCTGGATTTTTTTTTAAATATAACATTATCACCCATTTCCGTACATTCCCGCACTTTGTTGGCATATTGAACAACTTTTCTTCAAAAAGCCATAACTTCTTCATCCGAAAGCCGTTTTCAGAGCCGTTTTTTTTAATCAGCCTAATTTTTCAAGATATTTCCATTGGAATTCTTTGTATTAGCATCTATAGCATCTATAGCATCAGTTTCTATTAAAATGTAATGCCCATGCCAAGTTATTCTTGATAGCACCAACTACTTCCAATGGTGGTCCTACATTGTGGATTTACTTAGAAGTAAAGGCCTTTACAGAATAGCCTCAGGCCAATAAACCAAACCGAAAGATGAAGATAAGGCAGCCAAATGGAAAAATAGGCAAGATCAAGCATGTGGGTTGATAGGAATGTCTATTTCTCCATACCTTAGATTCCATATCGTAGAACTTGATACTCCTAATGAGGCAATGAAACATATCACTAAAGTTTTTGGAATTAAAAAGGAACTTAGAGCCCATCAACTCAAAATGAGTTGCTTACAATGGACCCCAATAATTTTTCTCCCATTGAAGATTTTTTATCCAAGTTCAAGACTCTTAGACTTCTCTTGGAAGGTGTTAAGGTTGAGAAAGAAGATGGTAACCTTATCTATTCCATTCTTACTAAGTCGAGACCAGCCTACTCTATGTTTGTTTCCACCTTCGATTTTACAAGAGAAGCCTTCATTTCTAAAGGACAGGACTACAAATCCCCTTGCTTTGATCCCTTTTGTGATTCTTTAATAAGAGAAAAAGAAAAAATCTCACATCATGGTCTTCTTAATCTTGGAAACTCTTATAAGAAAGCCTTAGCCGCCTAGCAACAACCAAATTCAAAGAATCCTAAGAAGCCATATCCTAAAAAGAATGGTCCTAAACCAAACAAGGGTCCTAAGCCATTTTAGTCTTAAAATGAAAAATCATTTCAACAAAATGATAAGAGAAATAAAAACAAAGGGAAGAAGACTGATAGACATTGCTGCTTTTGTAATCGAGATGGCCACTTAGAATCCAAATGCTTTAAGAAGATGGAAGCCTTGGAAGCAACAATGAAGAAGCAGAACATCCATTTGGAGCATTCAAAAACTTCAACTTCATCTTCAAGAATAACACTTTCTACATGTGGTTGTCAAGCATCTTGGTCTGGATATGCACAAAATTTATCTTCTTCTTCTCATTCTCATGAGTGGCTCATTGATTCTGGAGCTTCTTATCACATGGCCAAAAACAAAGCCATGATTTCTTCTTTAAATGATTGTAACATTAAAATTATATATGTTGGTGATGATAGATCTCTTAGTGTTGTAGGGACTGGAACTGTTCATATAGACAATGGTCAATTCAATGATGTATTATTTGTTCCAAGCTTATCCTACAACCTTCTATCTGTATATTAGATAAATCATTCAAGTGAAGGTAAAATCGTTGAATTTTCACCTCATGATGTTGTAATTAAGGACCTAAGAGATCCTAGACAGATTTTAGCTATTGGAATTGTTGATGATTCTACAAGGTTGTATAAGTTTAAAAACTATGGGTCATCAAATCTTCCCTTGGTATTTGTTGCTCACAATAATGAAGTGAGAAAACTTTGGCATGAGTGATTTGGTCACTTAAACTATTGATCCCTTCAGAATCTATGTAAAGAAAATATAGTGACAGGTCTTCCAATGGTATCTTACAGAGATGGTGTTTGTTTCGGATGTGTAATTGGAAAACATCATCAGGATAGTTTTGAAAAATGTGCCTCTTAGCATGCCTCAACCCCTTTATAGCTTGTGCATAGTGATTTATGTGGTCCACTTTCAGTTGTTCCATTCTCTGGCTACAAGTATTTCTTAACTTTCATTGATGATTTCCCCAGACGCACTTGGGTATACTTCTTAAAACTCAAGAGTGAAGTATTTAACATGTTCTTGGCCTTTAAAGATTGTTGTGGCCACAACTATCACCCCATTAAAACATGCAATGATAGAAAATTTTAAATGGGTCCCCTTGAAGCTAGATTTTTCACTTCCCTGAATGATCTTCTTTCATCTCAGACACTCTAACTCTATGCTGGGTTAAACCTTCAATTCTTAATGGCCAAGACCTCCCATTGAAAATATCCCTGTATCATGATTTATTTATAACCTACACTCTCATTCCCTCATTGGACCTTTCTCAATCCTCAAAAGTGTCTCTGGAAAAATAGGCCCGCATATATAATTGCCCCTACCCTTACTATGGATGTTCATGCACTTAACGCACAAAACCCTCTATCACACCTCATTTGCCTTCATAACTCTTTATGGCTGAAGTGCTTTGCAAAGCATACACAAATCATCCCTTTTCGCTCATCGCACTTCGCCTTGATCAAAGGGTGAAGGTTGTTTTATCATGAACGAATAAGAGTGACGCGAGTTAGTCCTACACCACATCGTAAATTGCTAATCGGCCAAGCCCCAAAGTTATTTATAAAGGGTGCATAAATATTCTGGATCTGATGACCATATTAACAGAGGTATATTATGTTTCGGGTTTGGGACCCATCGCTCATCGCTATCAGTGGTGTCCGAAATCCATGTATATGGTGCACCATAACCACCCGAACCTGTTGATAATTATAAAACTGGGCACGTTAATTTTCAAGTCCAGCCTTATGGACATATACACAGTTTTTTCGCTTATATCCTTGTGTTTCTAGAAAACATTGAAGTCAGGGTTTTCCAAAGGGAAGGGTAATAGTACGAACTCGAACGGATTTATGAACCTTAACATATATGTGTTTTGGGTTTGCAACCCCATCGCATATCGCATATCGGCGGGAGCCCGGGTCTTATGCACATATGCATCGCGATCTGCCGGACCTGATGGTATTATCAATTATATTTCATATATGTTTTGGATCTGGGGCTATATCACTCATTGATATCGGCCTTGTCCCAAAACATATATATATATAGTGCATCTCTGTCTACTGGACTCATCGACAATCGTGAATCTAGGCATATAATGTTTCAAGTCTAGCCTAATAGGCGGACTTGGGTTTTCCTGTCTATTTCTTTATTTTCGAAAGATATTGAGGTCGAGGCGTTTTCAAAGGAAATCTGATAGAGGTGATGTTGCGATAATGTGCCATTGGGATGTGCCATTGTGACTTGGTCACAGCACGATTTTTGGCTAAACTAGGGGCCATTTTCTTCACAATAGCTCCTTTTGATTTCGTAGCGCCTTATCATTTTTGAAGTTTCGATGATGGCGAAAGTTTTTCTTGAGCATTTCTATCATATTTTATAATCACAACTAATACAAATTATCTTTGCAGGTGAGTTTGAGTGGATCCAGCCGCAGATGAAGGCATTGTGTGTCAGGATGACACCTTTGGGCCACCAGTGTTGGTATTGTAAAGCACACTCTACTAAAGGGGAGACGGACCACCATAGTTCATAATGAAGGCGCTCTTGTAGTTCAGTGGAAGCATTCAGGATAGCACTAATCCACCAAGATGTCATCATCACAAAATACATGACAAAGCATGCTAGATGTGGGGATGATGGGAGCATCTTTAGTTTCTTTCAAAGAAAAGATAGAGAATGATAGCCACTCCTCATAGGTGCTAAGAAATGATACACAGTCCTCCATTATTCCAAGGAGATCCATCTGTTAGGGCCTGGATCTACCTCAGGCTGAAGGAAGGCAAGTCTAGGGTAACATCAAACCATGCTTAACCTGGTAGCTAGCCCTACTAGGTCGAGAGAGGTCTCTCTCCTTGTTAATCTCAATTAGGATATTTGGCAATTAGGGCTTGAGATGACTAAATTTAATGTAGATTTTAGGCTAGGTATAGTAGCTCAGGATTTCTGGTTTGATTTTAGGTTTTGGTTGCTGGATCACTTGGAGAAGGTAGATTGGGTCCGGGAAATCAACTCAGGGATACACTCAAGTTCTATGGGGCAAGGTAGACAAGAGTTTATGTACTAGAAATGGATTTATATGGTAGAGTAAGACATCTGAGGAGTTTAGGAAGCCATAAGAAACTATGAATCCTCTTCAAATAGTTGAAAACATTGAAAACCAAATGCATTCCAAAGACAAAGCACATCAGTGTATTTTGTCCATTCACCTTGATTCATTTAGTTTTAGAAGAGAACTATGGATTTGGATACATATAAAACATAAGAAAAACTCATTACAAAGAAGAAACAATACATAAACTCATTGTCACAAGAATCCCATAAAAATAGCTATGAAACTTCGTTTTATTCCTTGCCAAACTACTAATACAAATGTTTAATGAGTGCCACCACTTCTACCAAAGTCCAAACTTTACAAATGACTAAGAAATTACATAATATAGGCAAGGAAACCACTCATGCTAGCTATTAGGGTTGAATCCATGAGAAAAGGGGTGGTTTCAACCATATCTAAACTAAGAACAAGAATATAGGCAGTGGAACAACTTGCCTCTAACACTTAGGAAACCACTTCATTACAGTGCAAAACCACTTGGAACTTGATGTATCTACCCTATGAGGTGATTTTCATCATAATTTACATCAAACACATCATTTACCATGAAAAATTTACCAAGAAAAGAAGAAAAAGTCAACTGCTGAAGAGACTAGGTGAAATTTCACTTTTAAGCAAAATTGACAAAATTTGCCGGATGCACAGCGCCCTAAGCCTGATGCGTAATGCCTCTTTACGGAAGATTTTGGAGGTCTTCCACTCATCCAAATCAGGCCCAAGATAGCTTGTTGGAAATCTCTGCTTGTCTTGTTTCTGTAACACTTTGAATTTTCTGATTTGGAGTTGATTTCCCCTCCAAAAGTCATTTCTCCCAAGACTACTTCCTGAGGGTCCAAAAAGTGGCATAGAGGGCATTTTTTAGGTGTTTTTTGCCCTTTAAGTGACCCATATCTTCTCCAAAATTTATAAAACTTCTGGGTTTCATTTTTTTTCATGATGAATCCAAAACCACAAGCCATTTGGAAAAAGAGCGAGCCAATTCAATGCGCAGTGCCACCGGCTGAAATTTCCTGTGTTTTTATTTACAAAATTGCAAAATAACAAAAAGTTCCCAAAATTTCCTCAAGTTTGGCAAGAGGCAACCTCATTAAGTGCTTTGTTGAGCTAATGAAGCTTCAGCCAAAATTTTGAGTTTATCATGTTCTTTCTTGGCCCTAAAGGCTCTCCTTAACTTAGCTTTTAGCCTTTTTACCCTTGTTTTGCAAATCTTGTTCTGGGTTAGGTAGTGATAGGCCATATGGCGCAAGAACTTCTTCTCTTTGTTGGCTTTCTCAAGCATCTTCTAAAGGTGAATGTTCACCCTCTCCAACCATGATTCTCGGTCATCCTCAATTTCTTGCTCAAGGTGATCATCTTGATCTTTCTTTACTTTGCCTCTTGCCTATTTTCTCTAATCATTTGCAGCTCCATAATAGCTTGCTTATCTGTCAGTTGCTTGTTTTCCGACTCAAGAAAGTTGATGATCCATTTGGCCCTCTCAAGGTTAAGTGATAAGGCTTATATTTCAACCTCCTTCTCTTTGATAATCATGTCCTTAAGTCTTGAGCTTTGAGAGCCCAAATCAGTGACATCCTCCTCAATCAAAACAAAATCCCTGTCTTTCCCTTCAGTAGGGCCCTCCTCATGCATCTTTTGCTTTCCTTTATCTCTAGCCTTTAACTGTTGGTCAACTTGTATAGTTGGAGAAGAAGGAAAATCTCCTTTCACCCTTGGTGAAGATAACGTTTTCCTATGGTCTGATGAAGAAAACGAGACCCCTTCCACCCCTGGTGGAGATAGTACTCACTTAGCAGCTGCAAAGAACATCGTAGTGCCTCTCTCATAGGTGACAAACACAGGAATGGGAACCTCCTCTATTTTACTTTCAGGCTCCTTTTGCTGCCCAAAAGGTTCACCTTCCTCTTGAGGATCTGAAAATATTTGAGGCCCCTTGAAGCACTCATGGGTAATGAAAGTTTCCCATGGCACCCGCAACTAAGTGAGCTACAATTTTGATAACTGAAAAACGATAAATACTATTGATTTGCTGTGGATATGGTTTTCTTTTTGCAATCACTATCATCCTCTCTATGTTTTTGCATATGAAATAAGGGATTCTCATCATTCTAACCCTGGTGAATTGCATAAGCAATTTGATGTGGTAGGCATAAAGTCTAGAGAACCTACCCTCACATGTAAAGTACTTGATGATAAATTTCATGAGCGGTGTTATCACTCAGGTTGTTCCCTTTGACTCCTAAGGGAATACAGCCGAGGTAACCACGAACCAAGCTTTGGACTACAGGTCCTAGCCTACCAGTAGTCAGAGAGGGCTCTCTCTTTAGGATTTAACTTTGTTTAAGGGATGATTTTAGGCTAGATATGACGCACTTGGGTTTTGATTTTGATTGATGGGATGGTTGATTTGTTCAAGCAGAGTTGGCATGCAAAGTGTAAGAATTTCAAACCATTGGGCATGGAGTCAATGAATGTGAACTGAAGGGTGTGTTTTCTTTGGTAGAAGAGGGGAATATGGAGCAGGATAGCTACACATGGCACAATGATTTATGCTGGAACAGGGATGAAATGGAGGTCAGGGGATGGGAGGCAATTAAGGATCTCTCATCCAGCCAAAGAGGGAAAGTGGATGAAAGCTGAATAGGGAAATGAAGAATTCCTAGACATCATTCATATAATGAAGGAAATAGCTTAAACATATGTAATTCAGAATGCATATTCATCACTAATTCAGAGGAAAACATAGAAAAGTTACAAGAATTGAGCACAGAGGGCATGAAAACTAGTTCTGATCTATTCTTTCTTCCTGCAACTTAGATTATGATATATAGATGGTACAACTATGTATAAATTGATAAACAGAGGGAGGAAAGACTTATTGAACCATGGGCAAGCATGAGAATTCCATAATATGTTCTTCAGCCATTAAAAGCACAACCACCCAGTTCAAATGCAAACATTCCAGCAATCTTTGATTACAGAAGTCCTTAATATTTACAGCACAAGTCTCAAATGAGAGATCAACCAAACAACCCACCAACCCCAATCACATTGTTCAGGGCTGTATTTATAGGCAAAATATCTACAAAAAAATCTGTTAGAAGATCTGAGGAAATAAATGTAGTTAACCTAACTTATCTTGCAAGTAATGTAAAAATATCTATCTAAAGCTGCACTGGGGGCAGCTGCTTCAAAAAAATGAGGCTATCTGTCTTTTGCTGTTATGCATTGGCCATTCATCATAACTGCACATTGGTCTCTGTTCCACTGCTCTTGAGTGCCTTTAATGTGCATTAACTGTGGTCTAAGAGCCTTAAGTGGCTTCATCGCTTTCTTATTGTCGATCTTATACTCTTTGCCACTTCACTGATAGTCTTTAATTGAATCTGGGCTTCCTCTTTCCTCTGATATGCTTAAAACTATCAAATCGCCCCTTTTCTGCCCTTTCAAGGCAAAAATAACTGCTGAAAAATGAGGCTTTCCATTTTGGCCTATTTTTCTTAGCGATGCGCGATTAGCGCTAAGCGCTAATCACGCATCAAAAACTGCCTCAGATTTTGATTCTTGGCCTCCTAAGCATCAATTTCACCTTTGCGTTCTTTTCTTTCAGCGGATGACATCAGCATCATGTCAGTGGTATGGCGGGTGACGTCAGCAGTGGGACCCAGTACGGCAGATGACGTGGCAGGGTGACGCAGCAGGGTGACGCAGCAAGGTGTTAGGTCTCTATAATACTAGTGATTACCTCATTACTATTGTAGTTATACCTCTTATTAATATCGTTGTGCCCCTATTTCCCCCATATTGTTATTACTGAGCCCCATAGAATCCCTGTATTGTTATTTTTGTGGCTTTATATTATTATTGTTAGGTCGGCTAGACTATATTGTGACTCCTTAGACACCTATATATAGAAAGGAGGTTTTTTCATTTGAATCATCCAAGAATTTTTCATTTATGTAATGTAAAGGAGGTTTCCCCCTCAAAGAGGCTGAATTATAAGGCGTTGATCTATCTTTTCTATCTTTTCTTGAGCTGGTTTCATAACATTTGGTATCAGAGCTTTGGATTCTAGGGTTTCGCTGCTCCAAACAAGTCATCGTGGCATTTTCGCTATAACTTTTTTCTGTGAGGTTTTAGAAGTAAAAAAAAAACCTATTTGAGAAGAAATCACTCTGAATCTTGGGTCCGAATGCTAGAGCGTTTTGCGCTATATTTGCGGAGATATGATCTGAGGAAGTTGGTCTTTTGGCAGACTCCTGAATTACGTTCCAAACAGGTGACCTGGGAAAATCGTCATAACTTTCTCTCTGGGGATCGGATTGAAATTTCGTAAGAAGGTACAGAAAGAGGACGGACTATAGTTTCTTGTATGAATTTTTCAGATCCAAAGGTAGAAACAGTGACTCGTGGCACGTCGTACAAGTTCACTCTACTGATCTAGTCTATAATCAAGTAATTGTGGGAGATTTTGCATAACTCTTCCTTGGAGAATCCAATTTGGGTCAGACTTGTGGCATTGGAAAGAGGACACAGAGGGATACTACAAGTCACAAATTCAGAACTAGATGATTGGAAAGTACAGAGATACATCAGAGGCAATATCGAGCTCCTACAAAGTGAAAAAAGGTGTGTAGATTTTCTTAAATTTTTGCTTAAGCTTGGTTTGAAAATTTATTTTGAAGGAATTCAAAGGGCATAGAAGAGCATTATTATCGGTAACTGATGCCCCGAGGAAAGAAAATGCAAACACCTAGTAAGGAACCTGAAAGCTCTAGCATGACTCATGAAGAAGAGGAAGAAATGCTACATGATATATCAAAATTACAAGACCAAGTGCAACAATTGTCCCTTACACAAAAAGGAACAGAATCTAAGATGGATGGTTTAAAGAAAGGTGTAGAAGCTAAGATGGACTTTTTAAGGAAAGGCGTAGAAGCTAATATGATTGACGTGGAAGCTAAGATGGATGATTTGAAGATAGATTTGAAGACAAACATGGAAGAATTGAAGATAAATATGAATAAGTTGCTACAAGAAAGGGTCACTAAGGGTGAAAGGGTAGTAAAGGAAACTCATGATGAGAACAAAAGAAATGTTAATCATGATTCCATAGACTCTAATGTTGGATCGAAGACCCACCATATTCCAAAAATCGATATGAGGAAGTTTGATGGCAAGGATCCTGCAACATGGATATTACAGATGGAGCAATTCTTCGATCTCAATAATGTGCAAAACACACAAAAGGTACGTATGGCAACTTTATATTTGGAACCAAATCAGTTTGTATGGTATCAATGGCCTTGCTCTCGTAAACAATTTATCACTTGGGCAATTTTTACGGAAGAATTGATAGCACATTATGAGGATACAAAAAGCAACACTTTTTTTAGCCAATTGATAAGTCTCAAACAAAAGGGTTCAATAATGGAGCACATTGAGGAGTTCCAAAAATTGAACATAAGGGTAAAAGATATTCCAGAGGAGCATAGGATTGATGTGTTCATAGGGTCTTTAAAGGATAATATCCAACATGATGTTCGCCTTTGGGAACCTGATTCATTAGAGAAGGCATTCAGGTTAGCAAGAAAAATGGAAAGCAAAATTATGGCAACCAGGAAGCATAACACACAACTATAAAGAAGGAAGTGTTGTTGCCCCTAGTCTTCCACAACCTATAAGGTTGACACCACAACAATTGGAAGAAAAAGAGCAAAAGGGCTTTGTTACAGTTGTGATAGCACATACACTAAAGGTCATAAGTGTGCTGAGAAGAAATTATTCTACATAGATTGTGAAGAGGAAGAAGAAAAGGAGCAAGAAAGGTCAAAAGAAGAGGATATACTCAAGGAACAAAGCCTAGATGAAGAACAAATGAATCCGGACCATATCTTGTAATGCATTGGCGGGAATTACCACTCCTCAAACCATCAAGATAGAAGGACAAATCAAGAAGAAAAAGGTAATAGTGTTGATTGATTCAGGGAGTACCCACAATTTTATTCATTGTAAGGTAGCAAAAGAATTGAATTGCTTCCTATATCCAGCACCAGAGTGTCAAGTGATGATTGCAAATTGAGGAACAATAAATTGCTACGGAAAATGCCATAATGTCAAGCTATCCATGGGAGAATATGTATTGACTATCCCAATGCTTTCCATTCCAATGGGAGGTGCTGATGTTGTACTAGGAGTCCAATGGCTACAATCCTTGGGTACAATAGCTTTTAATTTTCAAGAACTTTTCATGAAATTTTCTATGGAAGGAAAGGAAGTTGTATTAAGGGGTATTGTAAGGAAACCAGGAAAGATAATCAGCTCTAATGGTATGACAAAGCTTCTAAAAAAGGAACGAAAAGATGTAATTTCCCAATTATGTTCACTAGATGTTTTCACATTGGAATCATCTATTTCTCGAGATCCCCAAATAGTATTGGACAATCATTCCAAGGTTTTTGAGACTCCCAAACGTCTCCCACCTATTTTTGATCATGATCATGCTATTCATCTGATTCTAGGAAGTGTTCCTCCAAACATCAGGGCGTACAGATATCCCTATGCCCAAAAGAGTGGAATTGAACGTATGGTTGCAGAAATGCTATTGGCTGGTATAATTCAACCCAATCAAATTTTTTTCTTTGCTCCAGTAGTATTGGTGCACAAGAAGGATGGATCATGGCGCATGTGTTCGGAATATAGGGAGCTCAACAAGCTCACTATTAAAGATATGTTTCCCATTCCTGTCATTGATGAATTACTGTATGAATTGCATGGATCAATTTACTTCACCAAGTTGGATCTTCGTTCAGGACATCATCAAATCAGAATGAAGACTGAAGACATTCCGAAAACAACATTTAAAACTCATCAGGGTCATTATGAATTTTTGGTCATGCCTTTTGGCCTTACCAAATTACCCTCAACATTTCAAGGTTTCATGAATTCAATTTCCAAACCATTCCTTAGAAAATTTATGTTAGTATTCTTTTATGATATACTAATCTACAGCAAGTGTTGGAAGGATCATGTTGAACATGGTTACAAGGTGCTACAACTATTGGAGGAAAAAATTTTATATGCAAAAATATCCAAATGTTTATTTCGAGTACAATAGTTGGAATATCTGGGTCATATTGTATCTCATGAAGGAGTTAAGGTAGAACCTAGAAAAGTTAAAGTCATTAAGGAATGGAGAATCCCCACATCCATAAAGCATCTGCGAGGATTTCTTGAGTTGACACGGTATTATCGCAAGTTTGTTAAGAATTATGGGAGAATAGCAGCACCTATAACAACACTATTGAAGAAAGATGCATTTTCATGGACTCGAGAAGCAACAAAGGCCTTCGAACATCTTAAAGAGGCAATGTGCCAAGCACCTGTCTTAGCTACACCGGAGTTCACAAAAACCTTTATTGTGGAATGTGATGCTTCAGGAAATGGAATTGGTGCTATTTTAATGCAAGAGGAAAGACCCATTGCTTTTGAAAGTCGTCCAATCAGGGAAAGTTTTACACAAATAGCTATTTATGAAGAAGGAAATGTTGGCAATACTCCATAGCACTTAAGAAATGGCAACCCTACCTAATGGGAAGACACTTCAAGGTAAAAATGGATCATGATAGCCTTAAATACTTTTTAGGACAAAGATTATCCTCTTAAGAGCAACAAAAGTGGGTCAAAAATATGTTGGGTTATGACTTTGAAATCATCTACAAAAAAGAGAAGCAAATTGTGGTGGTAGATGCACTCTCAAGGAAGGAGGAGGATGTGGAAGCATTGTTGTGCGACATTTCTATTATCCAACTAGATTGGATAAACAAAGCAAGGGAGGAATGGAAGAATGACAAGGAAGTGTGGGCACTTATTCGAAAGTTACAACAAGATTCCAGTACGTCAGATACATTTAGCTAGCAAAATGATTCGTTATGGTACAAAGAACACTTATAACTCTCTAAGAATTCCCAGCTAAAACAAAATATTCTTATGGAATTTCACACTTCTCCCTTAGGAGGGCACTCAAGATTTTTAAAAACTTACCACAGGGTTAAGAAGGAATTTTATTGGGAGGGCCTTAAATCAGATATTCAAAAGTTTGTGGCAGAATGTTTGGTTTGCCAGCAAAATAAAGTTGAAACAATTAAGACACTGGGTCTATTACAACCTTTGTCCATTCCAAGCCAATGTTGGGAGGAGGTTTCAATGGATTTTATCACAGGTTTACCCAAGTCTGAGGGAAAGAGTGTCATCATGGTGGTAGTTGACAGACTTACCAAGTATGCACACTTTTGTGCA
>APFE030735082.1:95724-120507 GCA_000404065.3 Pinus taeda | reverse complement strand
AGCAAGGGAGGAATGGAAGAATGACGAAGAAGTGTGGGCACTTATTCGAAAGTTACAACAAGATTCCAGTACGTCTGATACATTTAGCTGGCAAATGATTCGTTATGGTACAAAGATCGCTTATACCTTTGTAAGAATTCCCAGCTAAAACAAAAGATTCTTATGGAATTGCACACTCTCCCTTAGGAGGGCACTCGATATTTTTAAAAACTTACCATAGGGTTAAGAAGGAATTTTTTTGGGATGGCCTTAAATCAGATATTCAAAAGTTTGTGGTAGAATGTTTGGTTTGCCAACAAAATAAAGTTGAAACAATTAAGACACCGGGTCTATTACAACCTTTATCCATTCCAAGCCAACGTTGGGAGGAGGTGTCAATGGATTTTATCACAGGTTTACCCAAGTCTGAGGGAAAGAGTGTCATCATGGTGGTAGTTGACAGACTTACCAAGTATGCACACTTTTGTGCATTATCACATCCATTTAAAGCCAGTACAGTTTCTACTGCATTTATGGAAACAATTCAAAAGCTACATGAAACCCAAAGATTATTGTAAGTGACAGAGATCCCATTTTCACTGGAAATTTTTGGACAGAATTATTTTCTTGTCTTGGTACTCAGTTAGCTCATAGCTCATCTTATCATCCTAAATCTGATGGGCAAACTGAGATAGTAAACAAATGTTTGGAAGGATATCTTCGTTGCTTTGTATCTGATAAACAAACACAATGGGTCAAATGGTTGCCTCTGGCTGAATGGTGGTATAGAACTTCCTTCCATACAACAACAAAAATTACCCCATTTATGGCACTTTATGGGTATGAACCACAATCCATCACATCATATTTAAGAGAAAATTCTAAGGTTTAGGCAGTGGAACATCACATCGAACATCAACAACAAGTCCTCCAACTCTTAAAGGATAACTCTGTTGGCACAAAATAGAATGAAACAACAGCAGATCAACATCGCAGTGAAAGAAGTTTTGATGTAGGTGATTGGGTATTCCTACGGCTACAACCATATAAGCAAATGTCCCTCAAGCAAGCTAAGAAGGACAATAAATTATCAACAAAGTATTACGGTCCGTACAAGGTGTTGCAAAAGATTGGTACTATGGCATACAAATTGGAGCTTCCTGCAGCTTCTTGATTGCACCCAGTTTTCCATGTTTCATGTTTAAAGAAGGTTATAGGCGACAAGCTCCTAGTTCAAACAATATTGCAAGAACTTGATGAGGAAGGAAAAATTATATTGGAACCAGAAGCATTCATAGAAACAAGAACTCAGCAGCTACGAAATCGATCAATTTCAGACTATCTTACCAAGTGGAAGAACTTATCCGTTGAAGATTCCACATGGGAGGATGAGAATTTTATGCAGAAGTATCCAAAACTACTCAAGTGTTGAGGACAACACTTTTTTGAAGGAGAGGGGCATGTTGGGTCCCTATAATACTAGTGATTACCCCATTACTATTGTAGTTATAACCCTTATTAATATTTTTGTGCCCCTATTGCCCCCATATTGTTATTACTGAGCCCCATAGAATCCCTCTATTGTTATTTTTGTGGCTTTATATTATTATTGTTAGGTCATCTAGATTATATTGTGAATCCTTAGACTCCTATATATAGAAAGGAGGTTTTTTCATTTGAATCATCCGAGCATTGTTCATTTATGTAATGTAAAGGAGGTTTCCCCCTCGAAGAGCCTGAATTATAAGGCATTGATCTATATTTTCTATCTTTTCTTGAGCTGGTTTCATAACACAGGGTAATTTGGTGCTTACGTCACGCAAGGGGGAAGCGGTATCCGCTTTTAGGCACACTGCTTTTGGGCACAGGTGATTTGAGAGGAGGGGGCTTTATCACAGTCGAGAGGGTGACGCGTGGCGGGAGTACGATGGGAAAGTCGTCCATCTCCCAGGCGCTAACCATCAACAGGTTCGTGGGGAAGAAGACCCGCCCACCGTAGATCTTAAGGCGCGGGTAATCGGACGGCTGGCGGGACAGGTAAGACGACAGAAGGTTAGGGACGAGGCCCGCCGTGCCTTTTTCAATTATTTAATTTCGCCGGGGGGGAACTTTAGGAAAGTGGGTTTTTCATTTGGGTTTGCAGGTTTATGTGCGGCGGTTAACAATGCAGGTGAAGGGGGAGGGTTAGGTTTGTAGATGAAAGAGGGGGACCAGGGTTATTACTTTAACTAGGGGTTAAAGTAACTCCAGGGTTTAAGATGCAGAAGGGTTTATATCAGTCCCAAATGGACCAATATCTCCTAAACCATGTTACATAGCTATAGTGCTATAGGGTGGGATATGTAATATTTTTGGGATTTTTATATAGTTTTTTGTAGAATAGGGGTAGGGAAAATGATTTAGGGAGCTAAATAATAAAGTTAGGAGTTAGTATGACTTGGTGGGGTGGAAATGTAAGGGAAATGATGGATTCTGTAAAGATTAATTTTACACAAGAAATGTGGCTTCTTTTCACTTAGTCCACTCAGATGTCAACTTGGGTTTTTGACAAGGATGGAGTGAAAACAGGATTGGTTGCGCAGATCCCAAGGTCCTCAAGGGGATGTTAGTAAGTGATTTGGGAAATAAGAAGAAGGGGGAGTTAGTCATGCATCATTGTTATATCATCAAACAACTGCCAGGTGCCAATGCCATAAATGAGATGAGTCCTCTTTGACAAGACCACAAGTGATTACCAATATGCTTCTGCAACCTCAAACTACCTAACTAGCCTAATACACCTAACATTTTTTCTTCTTTGGTTTGGGTGCACTTGAATTAGCAAACCCAACTTTTTCAACTTTTTTCTTTTAACTAGCCTCCTATCTACATCTATACTTATTTCATCTAGGGGCTTGGATTAGGCTTTTGAGCACCCTTGCTTCTCTACCTATCTAAGAATCTGCCAAGATTAAGCTATTTGGACAGACAATGATTCTCTATATTCTACAACAGGAAATTGAAACCTAGGGAGACCAAGATTAATCTGTTTAGACCTCCCTTAACTAAAAATTCTTCAAAAATGGAATAACTCATCAAAATTGGAATGCAGCAGAGGCACTTAGACTAGCACACTCTCATGGACGCTTCTTTGGCCTCAGTAGCAAATATGGAACAATGCAGCCTGCAAATTATGACATATTTGGCATGTAGAAATGTCAATCATGAAAGATGAATACCTGCTATGAGCAGGAGGCTAACAGTGGCTCCACTTGGGGATGGCTTTTCCTTGCGAAAAGTCAAGAACAACAGGTCAGAATGCCTTAATCTTTAGTTGTTGTTGTACTCTGAAAACTTCCCTTTGTTGGCTGCTTTATTTATGAACATGACAGCAGACTTGAAGCGCTTAGGGCCTTCACTTCGGGCTTCAACTGCAACAAGCTTGCTATCCAAACAGAAAACTGATATCCTACCTACCTACTCTAATCAGCGCTTACTTTGCTGTTAGGTGAAATGCAATAGCCAGTGCAGCCATTTAAGGATTATAAACATCGGTAAGCTTTGCTGTTTGTGCTTGCTGGCGGTAAAAATGGAGATCTTGCCATCAGATATAACTTTGTTAACTTTTGAGAAGATCAGAAAACTGCTGACCTTCTTTGCTGAACAAGAAATTGTACAAAAGGGTCCTGCAACATATATACATTATTGCTGAGCTGAATTGAAGAACTATACAAAAGTTTGGGATCACTATCATGTCTTGGAAACTGGATATCATCAACATTTTGATATTGAGGCACAGAGCCTGCTAATGGAGAAGAGCACTTCTTTACTTCATCATACACCCTGTCAGCACATGAATCATATACAACATGAACTGCTATTTGCAATTGATTACAAGCAGGCTCATATGGCCCTTGACTGATCTGCACAGGCTGCTCCTCTTCTTCTTCGAAAAACTCAGATGGCTGAACGTGAAGAGGCAGGGGATCCACTTGGATCACTTGGTCACGAACAACTGCTTTCGAATCTTCCTCAATCTGATATTCGATGGCTCTTTGGGGTTGCAAAACTAAAGGCAATGTATTTTGAACAATGTTTTGGGCTTCCTCCAGATGATCAATATCAACACTTGCTGATATTTGCTTATTAACTGCATGATAGTTCTCCTTAATAAATTGAAAAGAATTCACACAGAAAGGTAAAGTTCCTTCACTGAAATCAAAATTTTCTGCACTTTCCTCCTTTACTTCATAGCTGAGATAGGCACGTTGATCATTGATTTTAGGCTGTTGATCCTGAACTCTAGTTTCTACCAAAATAGATTCTGACTTCTCTGCAAGGCTGATTTGGTCATTAGGCTCATCATCATCATCATACTCATTGTATTTTGGCAAGCAGTTGAAAGAAGAGAAGTTTTTATATTCATATAGTATATCAGGAGACTGCTCCATCATGTATGGCTCTGCGAATATGTCATCTGTTTTGTGGCAGGTTTGTTCATGAATGTCATTACTTTCCTCTTGCAAAACAGATGTGTTCTGGTGCTCTAAACATTCCACTTTCATTGTGATCCTTTCCTCTGACTTTTGTAACAAACCATGAAGTTTTTCCTCTTGCTCTGCTTTGCGCTTTTCTTCCCTGATCTTCAAATTTGCCTCTATGTCCACTGCCATGTCCTGCATTTGTTTCATAGTGGACGGGCTCCTTTCTCTTAAATGGAATTCTATTTCTGGGTCAAAAGCTCTTGGATAATGCAATAGAGCTAAATCAGGGGGAGGTCTAATATTCAAAGGCAGAGAATGATAAACTTGATTGAACCGATCGTAAAATTGCTGAACAGATTCATTTGGACTTCTTTTTAACTGATTATATTCTTCGATGAGCAAGAGGAAATTAAGTTTGATCATCCATCTATCAAGGAAGAGCTTGGAAAACTGCTGAAGATTAGAAATGCTAGCCTCAGGCAATGCTTTAAACCAAGTCCTAACTTCGCTTTGCAAAGAAAGGGCAAACAGCCTGATACTAACATCCTCGTCCTCCACTTCAAATATATTAAGATAGTCTCCAAAGGCTTGGATATGTTTTTGCGCAGTAGTACCATTTTCTCCATCAAATCTTGGGAGATGCTCAGGATGATTTTTGGGCAGAGGATTAAGCACGGGAGGCAAAACAAGAGGCTTATATCTGTCAGGAACTTTACGAGGCATGGGATTATGTACAGGGATTGGATGAATGGGCTAAATATGAACAAGGATAGAATGATTGGTTTTGACATTTGTTTCCTCCTTGGCTGTATGATGATTTGCAGCAGCATTTAAGGGTTGTTGTTCTAATGTGCAAGGAGGCTTTTCAACAACATTTTCAAAAGGAAAATCATGGAAATCTAATTTAAAATCATTTTTAAAATACAATATACACAACAAAATTTTATGGAAGAGAAAGAACATGACCTCTTGGATAGTAATCCAGGTCAAAAGCTTGATCTGCTCATATATTTATCTTGGGTTCATTTCTCCAGTGGAGTCTTTATTATGAGGAATATGTGGAGTTGCCAGGTGGATAAGTGAATTACCTTTGAAGGGCTCGATCTCTGTCCACCACACAGATCAGGACTAAATATGCAATATGAAACAAGATATTTTGAGTTTTTTGAGATTTTTTGATTTTTTTAGAATTTTTCAAAACAAGTTTAAGATTTATTCGAAAGGCAAACTGATCAAAAATGGGGATTTAGGGTGATGAACAGATGATTTTCCCCAGCAGAGTCGCCATTATGTTATCACTCAGGTTGTTCCCTTTGACTCCTAAGGGAATACGACTGAGGTAACCACAAACCAAGCTTTGGATTGCAGGTCCTAGCCTACCAGTAGTCAGAGAGGGCTCTCTCTTTAGGATTTAGCTTTGTTTAAGGGATGATTTTAGGCTAGATATGATGCACTTGGGTTTTGATTTTGATTGATGGGATGGTTGATCTGTTCAAGTAGAGTTGGCATGCAAAGTGTAAGAAGTTCAAACCATTGGGCATGGAGTCAATGAATGTGAACTGAAGGGTGTGTTTTCTTTGGTAGAAGAGGGGAATATGGAGTAGGATAGCTACACATGGCACAATGATTTATGCTGGAACAGGGATGAAATGGAGGTCAGGGGATGGGAGGCAATTAAGGATCTCTCATCCAGCCAAAGAGGGAAACTGGATGAAAGCTAAATATGGCAATGAAGAATTCCTAGACAACATTCATATAATGGAGGAAATAGCTTAAACATGCGCAATTACGAATGCATATTCATCACTAATTCAGAGGAAAACATAGAAAAGTTACAAGAATTGAGCACAGAGGGCATGAAAACCAGTTCTGATCTATTCTTTCTTCCTGCAACTTAGATTATGATATATAGATGGTACAACTATGTATAAATTGATAAACAGAGGGAGGAAAGACTTATTGAACTGTGAGCAAGCACGAGAATTCCATAATATGTTCTTCAACCATTAAAAGCACAACCACCCAGTTTAGATGCAAACGTTCCAACAATCTTTGATTATAGACGTCCTTAATATTTATAGCACAAGTCTCAAATGAGATATCAACCAAACAACCCACCAACCCCAATCACATTGTTCAGGGTTGTATTTATAGGCAAAATATCTACAAAAAGATCTGCTAGAAGATATGAGGAAATAAATGCAGTTAACCTAACTTCTCTTGCAAGTAATGTAAAAATATCTATCTAATGCTGCGCTGGGGGCAGGTGCTTCAAAAAAATGAGGCTATCTATCTTTTGCTGTTATACGCTGGCCATTCATCATAACTGCACATTGGTCTCTGTTCCACTGCTCTTGAGTGGCTTTAATGTGCATTAACTGTGGTCTGAGAGCCTTAAGTGGCTTCACCGCTTTCTTATTGTCGATCTGATACTCTTTGTCGCTTCATTGATACTCTTTAATTGAATCTGGGCTTCCTCTTTCCTCTGATATGCTTAAAACTATCAAATTGCCCCTTTTCTTCCCTTTCGAGGCAAAAATAACTGCTAAAAAATGAGGCTTTCCATTTTGGCCTATTTTTCTTAGCGATGCGGGATTAGCGCTAAGCGCTAATCGCGCATCAAAAACTGCCTCAGATTTTGATTCTGGGCCTGCTAAGCATCAATTTCGCCTTTGCGCACTTTTCTTTCGGTGGATGACGTCAGCGGTATGGCGGGTGACGTCAGCAGTGGGACCCAGTACGGTGGATGACGTGGCAAGGTGACGCAGTAGGGTGACGCATCAGAGTGACGCAGCAGGGTGATGTGGTGCTTACGTCACGCAAGGGGGAAGCGATATCCGATTTTAGGCGCACCGCTTTTGGGCACAGGTGGTTTGAGAGGAGGGGGCTCTGCCACAGTCGAGAGGGTGACGCGTGGTGGGAGTACGACAGGAAAACCACTCATCTCCCGGGCGCTAACCATCGACAGGTTGGGGGGGAAGAAGACCGATGCACCGTAGATCTTAAGGCGCGGTTAATCAGATGGCTGGTGGGACAGGTAAGACGGCAGAAGGTTAGGGACGGGGCCCACGGCGCCATTTTCAATTATTTAATTTCGGCCGGGGGGGGGGAAACTTTAGGAAAGTGGGTTTTTCATTTGGGTTTACGGGTTTATGTGCGCTAGTTAACAATGCAGGTGAAGGGGGATGGTTAGGTTTGTAGATGAAAGATGGGGACCAGGGTTATTACTTTAACCAAGGGTTAAAGTAACTCTGGGTTTAAGACACAGAAGGGTTTATATCAGTCCCAAATGGATCAATATCTCCCAAACCATGTTACATAGCTATAGTGCTATAGGGTGGGATATGTAATATTTTTGGGATTTTTATATAGTTTTTTGTAGAATAGGGGTAGGGAAAATGATTTAGGGAGCTAAATAATAAAGTTAGGAGTTAGTATGACTTGGTGGGGTGGAAATGTATGGGAAATGATGGATTGTGTAAAGATTAATTTTACACAAGAAATGTGGCTTCTTTTCACTTAGTCCACTCAGATGTCAACTTGGTTTTTTGAAAAGGATGGAGTGAAAACAGGACTGGTTGGGCAGATCCAAAGGTCCTCAAGGGGATGTTAGTAAGTGATTTGGGAAATAAGAAGAAGGGGGAGTTAGTCATGCATCATTGTTATATCATCAAACAACTGCCAGGTGCCAATGCCATAAATGAAGTGAGTCCTCTTTGACAAGACCACAAGTGATTACCAATCTGCTTCTGCAACCTCAAACTACCTACCCAGCCTAATACACCTAACATTTTTTCTTCTTTTGGTTTGGGTGCACTTGAATTAGCAAACCCAAGCTTTTCAACTTTTTTCTTTTAACTGGCCTCCTATCTACATCTATACTTATTTCATCCAGGGGCTCGGATTAGGCTTTTGAGCACCCTTGCTTCTCTAGCTATCTAAAAATCTGCCAAGATTAAGCTGTTTGGACAGATAATGATTCTCTATATTCTACAACAGGAAATTGAAACCTAGGGAGACCAAGATTAAGCTGTTTGGACCTCCCTTTAACTGAAAATTGTTCAAAAATGGAATAACTCATCAAAATTGGAATGCAACGGAGGCACTTAGACTAGCACACTCTCGTGGACACTTCTTTTGCCTCAGTAGCAAATATGGAACAATGCAACCTGCAAAGTATGACATATTTGGCATGTAGAAATGTCGATCATGAAAGATGAATACTTGCTATGAGCAGGAGGCTAACAAGCGGAGCATACCGGTCTTCCAAGAATTTAAAAGGAAACACCTTGCCGAGTTTATCATGGTATTTGGCCTTGATATAAGGCTCATAATGCTACTTACTAATATTTTTCCTTTTGTTCTACTTTTCCCCTACATATGGAATTCTTGTGGCCTCTGCAACGATAGTTGGTGAAAGAATGAAGTTGACCCCGGCAAGATGCACCATATTATTATCCATGTTTATCACAAACTACGTTGCTAACTCATGGTGATATTTGACCCTCTCAAACATTTCATAAAACTCAAAATAGGACTAACATCTGAAACATGTGGTGGCTAGTAGGCAAGCAAGGAGTTCACTCATGCTAATAGGTTCCACCCTAATGATTTTTCCACCTTTGTGAGGCTTCCTAGACTACACATTTCTTTCCCTTGAGCTATCACTAAGTGTGTCCTCTTCAAAATCTGATTCACTACTTCTTTCCATGCTTGTCTTAATGATGTAATGTGATGATGATATGGTGAAAAATGATAATGGGTGGGGAAAAAGAAAATGATTACGAAGAGATTTTGCAAATGGAACAATAGTAATGAAGTGAAGTAGGGAAATGAAGGGAAATATTTGGGAAACTAGGGTTTTGACTTATGAGGGACTTAGGGTTTGATAAAGGGGATTAGTTTCTTAGGGGAATAGGGAAAGGGAAAATGGAATCAATGGGTAGTTTAAGTGCAATGAAGTTTGGGAAAAGGGACAAAGGATGTTGGTTTTGAAATGAGGTGAAATTTTTGCAATGAGGTGAAAAAGTATAAAGGAAAGCTAGGGTTTTGATTTTAGGAAGCAAAACTCATGAACAAAACATGGAAAGTCTTATTTCAGCTTAGGATAGATAAACACTTACTTGTAGGAGGTAAATGCAGCATTTGAGAGAATATGGGATGAATTTGAGTGATTTTGGAGCCTCCCTGGCCAATGCGTAGCACCTGCCTACTGCGCATTGCCTATGTAATTTTATACAAAGAAAAGTTGTCTGATGTGCAGCACCGGTCTGATGCATAACGTCGACCCTCTGATGCGTAGTGCTAGTCAAATTTGCTACAAAATCCAGGTTTTCTTCCTCTTTTGTTCAATTTCCCTTCAAAACATGATTCTGTCTCTCCACTTGAGTTTTTGTACAATGAAATGAGTAGCTAGCATGAATTTGCTTTATATATGATGCACTTTAATTTTTCTTCATTGCAAACCCAACTTTATAAAGTCTTAGTCACTTTTTCAAAAACTCTGTTTTTCAATTTGAAGTTTGACTTTTTCTTGGCACTTTGATGTACTAATATCTTGGTTCTTTTGTTTGTTGCAGTGGCAGGAGTTGGCAAGGTGACCAGGAATAGCTACTGAGCTTCTTACATATAGAAACACTTAAACTACATGAATCTTTTACCAAAAATGGGAAAACTTTGTTTTCACCTCAAAACTCTGAACCTATTTATTGAGCATATCAGAAGTAAATTTATGATTTTATGAATCTCTTTATCCTTCTCATGTGTCTACTAACGTTTTTATTCAATTTTCAATGACTATGATGACAAACCCTAAGGGCTAGGGAAAGTAAACCCTAAAATTGAATGAAATGAACTAAAATAACTAAAAAGAGGTTTTGAACGGGCTAGTAGTTATATGACATGAGGGAAACTGAAATGAAACCACTACCATCAGTTGATCCATGACCTAATCGAATGAAGCTGATCAAATGAGACACCTAATATGCATGAAAAAGAGTAATTTGATCACTGATAATATGTGAGGACACTGACACTAACACCATCCATTTCCCTAGGAAGGAGAATGCTCCACGAACGCTCACCTTAGCTTATCAGCAATTTCACCAACCTCTCACACATGTATATACTGATCTGTGTAATGAAAAAAGGGAACTGAAAGGTCATGGAAAGCCAAGGGTCGTTCAAGGTCACATAAGTATTACCTCCGAAGAAAGGAGAAGGGATTTTTTGATTCTGGAGAATAACAATGTTGCTTTATTGTGAATGAGGAGGACTTTTTTTGAGAGAAGAAGGAGCCTTTAGTTTTAGACTCACTGTATTGTTTTGGATCAAAGTTTTTGTTGCTGGCATGTTTTTTAAATATGATTTATATTTATCCATATTGATGACTTACAGTTCACTATTAGTCTTGTTAAATTGAATGTGATTCAATTTCATGGTTAACCTATGAATGGTCTTTGATTTGAAACTAAATTAAACATCAGTTGGAATTTTAATTCCATAGAAGAATGTGGATTCCTATATGAGTGATTGGCTTGCAATTTAGCTTTAATACAACCTTGTCTAGTTGTGAATTCAGTGATTGATTCATTTGGACTTGAATCTATGCATGATGTTTAACCTTCTATATGATGCTCCTGCTGAACATATATATGATGTTTAAACCTCTATATCATGCTCTTGCAGGATATATTACAGTAGTTAGAAGTAGTATAGATAGGATTTAATACGTAGAGGTTAGTTGTTTCATTTTGTTGATTTAATTGAAGTCTTCCTCTCAGAAGTAATCTTTCGACATATTCAAGCGGTTTATGGGATCCCTTAAAACCCGTCAGAGCTAGCCAACCCAAACAAAAGCAGGTCTAATTGGGGCTTGTGATCGGGTTAGTTCCCCTTGTTGGCATAGTGCACATTTGCCATGTCAACAAATTGGCGCTAGAAAGAGGGCTTGAACTGCCCTCTCCAGCTTTTCAATATTTTATCTATAAGTGCCACCCATGGATTCAAAAGGATTAATGTATGGATCATAAAGGTTAGAGATATCCTGCTACACATTTGAAAGAGCCTCATTTTGAATAAAGAGAGACCCCTCTAAGTCCTGTTTCCGGGTCACCCAAGGAAGAGAGACTATGGGAGTATCCTGTCACTTAGGAACAACCAGTCAGAGCACTTACTCGAGCTTACACTTGAGAAAACCCTTAAAACCTTTGTACCAAAAGAAAATAGATGGTGGTCACAGTCAGCTCGCGTTGCCTACTCCACTTAATGAAGGGGCTTTAAACAAAGAGGAATTGGCTTTGATTGGATCACTCCTCAACAAAGAAGAACCGATACTAGAGCTTGGGCTAGAATAAGGAGATGAAGAGGAGTACGAAGTAGAGGAACCCTCGGATAAGGAAACCTAAATTAATGTGTTGTGGGATTTCCGTAATGATGAGAATGACGACGAGGTAGATGACACTGCAGAAATTAATGGTAATGAAATCCACATGCGCAGTAGAGGTCTGCTTCCAAGTGCGACAAAGCCCTTAGACCAAACAAGGCAAGATGTTTTCCATGTGAAAGCATCTGCCCCTAGAGTTCCTGTCGAGAAGAGTGGGTCTTGTATTCAATCCAAGAATACCCCTATTACAAGTCACCAAGAGAAAGAAAATGCATCTCCCACTGCAACAAAGGCTATTAAACATGGTAAACCCCCACTTAAAAATGGAAAAACAAGTATGTTTACTCTGTCTTATCTTATTTATAACATCGATTATAATTTTGTGGATGATCTCAAGAAGTCCAGGGCCAATATCACATATTTTGACTTGTTAAAATTAATGCAGCAAAGGGATTTGTTGTTGAAGGCTATGAATGAGTGGAACTGCAAAGATCCCACCACCTCAAGCATCTAAACCTATTAGTACTACTATCGCAACCCAAATACTATCAGCTATGGAGTCCACGTTATCCAAAATGAACCGAAAACCCCAAGATGTCAGTGCAACCATGATAGGGAGGAAATCAAAATCTATGACCCCATCATTCCTTATTACATTTGGAATTTTCAACATGAATATCCATAACTGCTTGGTAGACTCTAGGACCTCATCCACTATTATGCCTTACACTATTGTTAAAAGACTGTAAGCCATACCTAAAAAAACTGGAACTCAAATAATGCAATTAGATAGGACAAATGTGACAGTAGTTGGAGAATTGAAGGATGTGTTGATTCGGATGGCTGCTAAACCACAGTACACTCAGGTCATTGATAAAGTGGTAGTTGATAAATCTGAGGCCCATGGAATGCTACTTATCAGGGACTGGTCCGCAAAATTGGACAGATACTTCTTGATTGATTGGTCCCATCTCTTGTTGCCTCAGAAGGGTAAGGGTGATATGCTAAGATTCGATAGGGAAAGATACATGAAGTATGTGGTAACAGAACTAAATGGTCCCAATGAACCTGTAATGTTTACCAACTCCATCCTTGGGAACTATAGTTTCAATGTTTATAATTCGAAAACCTTTTCTGCAGAGTTTCATGGAGAAATCGTTGAAGAAACTTTGACACACACACATAGTTGGAAATTCCCTCCCATAACCCAACTGATGAGCTATCCTGTATTATAGTAGATGATAGGACCAATTTCTTAGATAGTATTTTAGTTGACGTAACATTAGATGCAATATTCTGGACACTCTATTTTGACAACTCTAAATGCCTTAAGGGTGCAGCTGCTGGAAGTATTCTCATTGACCCGCAAGGGAACCAACATCTAATGGCTAGTCGGTTGGAGTTCGCATGCACCAACAACACAACGAAATATGAGGGCCTGCTGCAAGCCTTGAAGAAAGCCATTGGTATGAATGTGAATAATATTAAGGCTTTTGGTGACTCACAGATAATCGTAGATTAGGTAAGGAAAAGGATACATTGCAATTATCCACATCTAGTGAGGTACCAACATAAGGTATGGGATTTAATTGATAGTTTTGATTCCTTTAATGTTACATACATACCTCGAGGCCAAAGCCAAGATGCTAATCTGATGGCTAACATGGCTGCTAAACTTTTTCTTGATTTTAGATTGAAGAAAAATAAATGTTCTGTTGAATTGATTTTTAGACCGTCTGTGCCTAATAACATCTCGAATTGGCAGGTTTTTGAGGATGATGAGAAAATCCTTGAGTTCCTACACTACGAGAAGACATTCAAGAGTGCAGTCATTAACAAAAGGGAGCATGACAATCTTATGAATGAAAGGGGAGATGAGGAAAAGGATCAGCCCAATGTGATTCCAAAATTGGTGGTTAGGATGGAGCACTTGTATGACTAGCATGATAAATTTAAGAAACACACTAACTACAAAACACACAGCTCATCCATGAAGTATGAAATGGTCAACCTTGGGACCAAAAGGGACCCAAAAAATGTTAATCTAGGCCTAGGGTGCTCTCCACAAGAAAAGGATGCATTTGTCAAACTATTTAAAGAATACAAGGATGTCTTTGCATGGACATATGAAGACCTAAAGACTATTGGTACCAGTATTATGCAGCATGTGATCCCTTTGGAAAAGGAGTCCAAGCCATACCAGCAAAAGCTACGTAAGATGCATCAAAGCCTAGAAACATTGGTTAAGAAAGAACTGAACAAGATGTTGGATGCTAAAATCATATTCCCAATCAGACACACTTGCTAGGTAGCTAATCTCATGCTAGTGAGAAAGAAAAATGGAGACATCAGGCTATGTATTGATTTCAGAGACCTGAACAAAGCGTCTCAAACGGACAACTATCATGTCCCTTCTATGGAACACATCCTTTAATGTGTTCCTAGGTCTAAAGTGTTGTCCCTATTAGATGGGTTTTCAGGATATAATCAGGTACTGGTATCGCATGGGGATTAGCTTAAGATAGCTTTCAACACCAAATGGGGCACCTATGCATACTGAAAAATGCCTTTTGGGCTCATTAATGTGGGTGCCACATTCCAGAGAGCTATGGACATTGCCTTCCAAGGGTTGATGAACAGATCTATAGTGGTGTACATGGATGACATCATTGTGTATTCATATCACAGGAGGGATCACATTTATCACCTGAGGTAGATTTTTGATAGATTCCAAAGATATGGAATTTCTATGAATCCCAAAAAGAGCATCATTGCAACCATAGAGGGGAAAATACTGGGTCATATCCTTTCTAAAGACAAGATTGTGATTGATCTTGAAAGAATATAGACCACCATGATAATACAACCCCCTGCTAACCAAAAAGCCATGCAATCTTTCTTCGGGAGGATTAATTTCATTAGAAAGTTTGTATCAATCTTTCCAAAATAATACACCCCTTGCAACTAATGATGAAGAAAGATGTTGTGTATAAATGGAGTGATGAATCCAAGGAGGCATTTTGGCGAATCAAGGAAGCCATTGCTGAAGTGCCTGCATTGGTCAGCCCTGATTTCAGCAAAGGATTCTTCTTATACACCTTTGCTTCTAACCTTTCATATGCCACAATTCTCACTCAAAAAAATGACGATGACAATGAAGTCCCCATTTCCTACATGAGTTCAAATCTCCAAGGAGTGGAACTGAATTACCCAGATATGGAGAAACAAGGCTACACATTTTTCAAGGCCATTATACATTTCTGCCCTTACTTACTAAAGGCCAAGACCAAAGTCATCGTGCCCCATCCTACTGTAAGATCCCCCTTCATGCAGAAATAAATGGGTGAATGAAGAGGGAACTGGATAATTGTCTTGTAAGAGTTTCACATGGAGATAAATCCAGCACAAATAGTTCGAGGGCAGGGACTTTGTAGGTTGGTGGCAGAAGCCTTAGCGGACCAAAAGGAGACACCCAAAGAATTAGGATCACTGAGCATGCAATATGCACAAGGGGAACTCAGGGAGGAGCTCTTATGGAGTAACGAAGCGCTGATGTATGAGCGAGAAGCATCAGAAACCTTTTTGGACCCTGAGTCATGGTACCATGACATACGCTTCTATCTAGTGCGGGGTTCATGTCCTGAACACATGGATGCATCACAAAGGAGAGCTCTTAGACTAAAATCCAATTTGTATTATTTGGCCAACAACATATTGTATAGAAAAAATCATGATGGAATCTGGCTGAGGTGTTTAGAGGAAGATGATGCTAGCCATGTATTGAAAGAAATGCATGACGACCCAATAGGTGGTCATTATGGTGGAGATACCACTACCCACAAAATATTGAGAGCCGGATATTATTGGCCCATAGTGTTCACAGACTTATATGCATATGCTTGCAAATACAAGGCATGCCAAACCACCACAACATGAGAAAGAATGCCCGTTGTTCCCCTTAGGCCTGTCATGATTTACCGACTATTTCTGCAATGGGGCCTAGATGGCATAAGCAATATCACTCTAAACTCCTCATAGCAGCACAAGTATATACTCACAACGACTGATTACTTCACTAGATGGACTGAATCCATCTTGCTCTTGAAGGTGAACAAAGATGAGGTAATATCATTCATTGAGAAATTCATTATCAACAGGTATGGCATCCTTGATGCCATCATCTTTGATAACACTTCTTATTTTTCATCTCTAAGACTAACTGAGTTTTCCATTGATAAGTCAATCCAAATAAAATATGCAGCAAACTATTATACCGAGGGAAATGGAGTTGCAGAGTCTTCCAATAAGAACCTTATCTACACAATCCACAAGACAGTCACTAATAACCATAGGAACTAGCACAATGCCTTAACAAATGCCCTTTGGGCTGATAGGGTCACCCCTAAAGTGGCCTTGGGAAACTCTCCATACTTTCTAGCCTATGGACAGGAAGTCATCTTGCCCCCAAACATTTCCCTTCCATCATTACAACTCTCCCAAGCTTCAAGAGGAATCCCTTCAGCCCCTCTTCAAGAAAGGATCGACCAACTGATGAAGTTGGAGGAATTGAGGGATAGAGCCAGAATTAAATTCAAAAATCACCAAATGATTTTAAAAAGATGGTTTGATCATCATCTAGCGAGAGATAAAGATTTCCATGTGGGGAAACTAGTTCTGAAATGGGACAAGCTGAGTGAGCCAAAGGGTAAACACACAAAATTTGAACACCTATGGTTGGGTCCATTCCAAGTCATTGAAAATATTGGTCAAGGGAATTACAGGTTGAAAACGTTACAGGGGGAGACTGAAAGGCTCCCTACTGATGGCCAACATCTGAAGAGATACTTCCAGTAGCCCCGCATTGGTTGTTTCCTCCTGAGTAGGTTAGAGTTCATTTCATTTTTGCTGTTAGTTTAGTTGTATTTCTATCCTTTCCTTTGTTTTCTGCCAAGTCTGTTCTCCTGCTATTTCGAATTACATTCATTTTCAACTAGCTAATTTTAGTTGTCCAATCTCGTTCTACCTTTCAAATTTTCCCTCATTTGCTACTTTTGGCCTTTCCCTACCTCATTATCTTGTTGATTATTCTATTGTTCTAGAATCCATCAGTTCCCTGCAAATCAAACAAACCTTCTATTAGCCCATGAGCACTTGAGAATCAATAGTGGAATGCAAACTGAAACCCCTTATTGGCATCTACTAGGAACTGTGTGAGATATGTTGATAACTTGAATACCTAGAGCATGCAAGGGCATCTTTATAGAACAAAAAATGTGTAACTACAACTGGACTAGCATGGAGGGATGTTTCATTTAAATAAATCCCACTCATAACTAGCCTATACTTTCTTCTAAGGTTTACAACCATTTTCCATTGGTCCCATCCACTACATTAAATGGTCTAGTACCTGTTACTCATAAGTAAACCTCCTTTCATGGGCTAAGCTCATTGTCTCATACCTTGTGGCAAATCTAACTATGCTTTAGTCCTTATGCCTAAAACTGGAAGGACTTACCTAAAAAGAAATGAAATGTCAAGTCCTTATGCCAATCTGTAAGGGTAGGTTGTTTGGGAAGCCAGTTAGAGTAAGGACTATTGCTGGGCTTAGAGTGTCGGCTGACACAACAAGCCCAACCTTGCTTAAGCGGTTTAAAAATATGGCATGATCCATGAGTGTGCCCCATTCAATCAATAAATATAGCATTGAAATTCTCATATAAAGTGCAAGAAAAACATGTCTACATAAAGCTTGATGAGTAATAAAGAGCTGAGGTACACACCTAAATAGGTATGGACAGACCAGTGACGACCCCAAAGGGATTTTTGAAAGTGGGAAACAAGCAAAGGAAGGTCAATAAACCCCATAATGTTTCCATTGGAGAATGCCTATCAAAATCATATCAATAAGTAGAAGATATTTGCCTCTATCCCTCCTGAAGTAGTTAATGTTTAAGTGGAACCCATGCTTGTCCATCTGTATAGTTTGCATTTCAAGATTATCTTAACATCCTGATGTTTTATTGATCTGAAGGTTATTTAGAAATAGAGATAATTGGTTCACCCAGTACTTCGCCATTTGTTGTGGCCACAACTATCATCCCATTAAAGCATACTCTAATAGCAAATTTTAAATAGGTCCCCTCAAAGTTGGACTTTTCACTTCCTCGAATGATCTACTTTCATCTCAGAAAATCTAACTCTATGCCAGGTTAACCCTTTAATTCTTAATGGCCAAGACCTCCTCTTGAAAATATCCCTGTAGCATGATTTATTTATAACCTACACTCTCATTCCCTCATCAAACCTTTCTCAATCCTTATAAGTGTCTCTGGCAAAATAGGCCTGCATATATAATCGCCCCTATCCTTACTATGGTTGTTCTGCACTTAACACACAAAACCTTCTATCACACCTCATTTTCCTTAATAACTATTTATGGCATAAGTGCTTCACAAAGCATACACAAATCATCCCTCTTCACTCATCGCACTTCACCTTGATCAAAGGGAAAAGGATGGTTTATCATGAATGAATAAGAGTGATGCAAGTAATTCCTACACCGCATCACAAATCACTAATCGGCCAAGCCCCAAAGCTATATAAAGGGTGCCTAAATATTCTGGATTTGACGACCATATTAATAGAAGTATATTATGTTTTAGGTCTGGGACCCATCGCTCATCGCTATCGCCGGGGTCCGAAATCCATGTATATGGTGCACCATAACCACCCAGACCTACCGATGATTATAAAACCAGGCACATTAATTTTCAAGTCCGACCTTATGGCCATATACATAGGTTTCTCACTTATATCCTTGTGTTTCCAAAAAACATTGAAGTCAGGGTTTTCCAAAGGGAAGGGTAACCATGCGAACCTAAAGGGATTTATGAACCGTAACATATATGTGTTTCGGGTCTGCAACCCCATCGCATATCGCATATGAATGGGAGCCTGAGTCTTATGAACATATGCATCGCAATCTGCTGGACCCGACAATATTATCAATTATATTTCATTTATGTTTCGGATCCGGGGCTATATCGCGCATCGCTATCAGACTTGTCCGAAAGCTTATATATAGCGTGCCTCTGTCTGCTGGACCCACCAACAATCGTGAATCTAGGAATATAATTTTTCAAGTCTGGCCTAATGACCGGACTCAGTTTTTCCTGTGTATTTCTTTCGTTTCGAAAGATATTGAGGGCAGGGATGTTTTAAAGGAAATCTGATAGGGGTGATGTTGCGTATAATGTGCCATCGGGATGTGCCATTGCGACTTGTTCATAGCATGATTTTTGGCTAAACTAGGGGCCATTTTATTTCATGATAGTTCCTTTTGATTTCACAATGCATTATCATTTTTGAAGTTTCGATGATGGCAAAAGTTGTTCTTGAGTGTTTCTATCATATTTTATATTCACAACTAATACAAATTATCTCTGCAGGTGAGTTTGAGTGGATCCAGCCACAGATGAAGGCGATGTATATCAAGATGACATGTGCCACTGGTGTCAGTATTGATAAACACACTCTTCTAAAGGAGAGACGGACTGCCATAGTGCATAATGAAGGTGCTCCTGCAGTTCAGTGGAAGTGTTCAGGACAACACTAATCCACCAAGATGTCATCATCACAAAACATTACAAATCATGCCAAATGTGGGGATGATGGGAGCATCTTTAGTTTCTTTCAAAGAAAGGACAGAGAATGATAGCCACTCCTCACAGGTGCTAAGAAATGATACACAATTCTCCCTTGTTCTAAGGAGATCCATCCATTTCCCCAGGAAGGAGAATGCTCCACAAAGGGTGACCTCAACTTATCGACAGTTTCACCAACCTCTCGCACATGTACAGACTAATTTGTGTAACGACAAAAGGGAACTAGAAGGTCATGGAAAGCCGAGGGTCATTTAAGGCTGCATAAGTATTACCTCTAAAGAAAGGAGAAGGTCTTTTTTGGTTCTGGAGAATAACATTGTTGCTTTATTGTGAATGAGGAGGACTATTTTTGAGAGAAGAAGGAGCCTTTAGCTTCAAAACGCATTGTATTGTTTTGGATCAGAGTTTTGTTATTGGCATGACTATAAATATGATTTATATTTATGCATATTGATGACTTACAGTTCACTATTAGCCTTGTTAAATTGAATGTGATTCAGTTTCATGGTTAGCTTGTGAATTGTCTTTGATTTGAAACTAAATTAAACATTAGTTGCAGTTTTAATTCCATAGAAGAATGTGGATTCCTATATGAGTGATTGGATTGCAATTTAGCTTTAATACAGTCTCTTCCAACTGTAAATTCAGTGATTGATTCATTTGGACTTGAATCTATGCATGATTTTTAACCTTCTACATCGCACTCCTACTGAACATATATATGATGTTTAAACCTCTGTATCATGCTCTTGTAGGATAGGTTAGAGTAGTTAGAAGTAGTATAGATAGGAATTAATACATAGAGGTTAGTTGTTTCATTTTTTTTTATTTAATTGAAGTCTTCCTCTCGGAAGCAATCTTCGACATATTCAAGTGGTTTACGGGGTCCCTTAAAACACGTTGGAGCTAGCAAACCCAAATGAAAGCAGGTCTAATTGGGGCTTGCAATCAGGTTAGTTTCCCTTGTTGGCATAGTGCAGATTTGCCATGTCAACAAGGCCTTTGTTGAAAAACAATCTGGACATCAAATTCTTAAGCTAAGATCTGATAATGGCAGAGAATATGTTAACAACAAATTGATCAACTTTTGCACTGAGAATGGAATTCAAATGCAACATATTGTTCCATATACTCCACAACAAAATGGTGTAGCTGAAAGGAAGAATCCTTCAATCTAAAGGACTTAGTCTTAATTTTTGGGCTGAAGCAATTAACTGTGAAAATTACATAATAAATCACACTCCTAATAAGGTTTTAAAGAATATCACTCCAAAAGAGGCATGGAGTTCAATTAAACTAGATGTAAGTCACTTTCATGTTTTTGGAAGTGAAGCATGGGCCCATATTCTAGATGAGAAACATAAAGATTTAGAACCTAAGAGTGAAAAATGTAGCTTTGTTTGATATTCTAAAGATGTCAAAGGATACAAACATATTCCACTTAAGTCCAAAAATGTTATCATTAGAAGAGATGTAAAGTTTGCTGAAAATATATCAGACTATGAGCCTAGTTTGACAAATGTGCCACCTCTCTCTATCCCTTCTACTTCTGAAAATATTTCTTCTTTAGATGATGACAGTGAGGATGAAAATCCTCCCCCACCTTCTTAGGATCCTCCTTCCACTCCTCTGCTTCCAAAATGGGTTCGTGCTACTTGGGATGTAGCAGGTGCTCTTGCCAGTCATCCTACAGATCAGCGATGTACACACTTTGAGTTCGATAGAGCCTCTTCTTTACTAGCTCAAGCTTCAACTAATTATGATCCTGATACCTTTGCAGAAGCGTTAGGCCATCCAGATTGGGATGTAGCTATGAATGAAGAATATCATTCATTATTGGCAAATGATACATGGGACCTTGTTCCCCTTCCAAAGGGATGAAAACTTGTTAGATGCAAATGGGTTTACATAACCAAGTATGGACAAGATGGAAAAGTTGATAAACATAAAGCTTTTCTTGTTGCTAAGGGTTTTTCACAAGTTGAAGGCATTGGCTATACTGAAAGCTTCTCCCCTATTGCCAAAATGAACACTATCTGCCTTGTTCTTTCCCTTGCTACCGCTTTCAAATGGGGAGTCCATCAGATGGATATTAAATCTGCCTTCCTACATGGGGACTTGCATGAAGAAATCTATATGGAACTCCTACTGGCTTTCTAGAAACAAACACTAGCCTTGTATGTTGGCTTAAGAAATCCCTTTATGGTCTAAAGCAAGCCCCTTGGGCTTGGTATGCCAAAATGGATAGCTTTCTTTTAGAAACTGGATTTTCTAGGTGTCATTGTAATAATATTGTCTACACCAAGAAAGTGGGCAAGTTTCTTATCATTCTTCTTCTTTATGTTGATGATATTATCCTTAATTGTAGTGATCCCAACCTTATAAACCATGTGAAGTCCAGCCTTAAAAAGAAGTTTGAAATGACAGACTTAGGACACTTGCATTATTTTCTTGGTCTCCAAGTCTTGCAATCCAAAGAAGGTATTTCCCTTTCCTAATCCAAGTATGCATGTGATCTTCTACTCCATTTTCACATGGAAGACTATAAGACAACCCCTTTTCCCTTTTAGTTTAGAGCCAAACTTTTAGTCACTTGTACTTCCATTGAAGTTGATGCTACCTTATACCATCAACTTGTAGGAAAACTTTTGTATCTAACCCATACTCGTCCTGACCTTTCCTTTGTTGTTGGCCTTATTGCTCGGTTTATGCAAAACCCACATGAAAGTCATTGGAAAGCAGCTAAAAGAATATTTCATTATGTTTGAGGTATAGTTCAATTTTGGATTCATTACAGTGTGAAAGCATCTCCTCTATTGGTTGGTTTCATTGATTCTAATTGGGCTGGTGACCCTGATGATCGGAAGTCTACTATAGGTTATGTGTTCACTCTTGGTTCAGGACCTATTACATGGGCTTACAAGAAACAAAGTTCCATTTCTCTTTCTTCAGCAAAAGCAAAGTATCGTGGTGTAGTAGAAGCTAGTAAGGAAGCCCTGTGGCTTCATCAGATCCTATCAGAGTTTGGCTTTCAGCAGCAGCATCTGACTAACTTTGGTGTGATAATCAAAGTGCCATTCAACTATGCAAATATCTAGTCCAACATCAGTGTATAAAACACATTGAGTTGCACATTCACTTCATCGGAAACCTCATTCACGACCATGTTCTTGAAGTGAAATATTGTTCAATAGATGATCAAGTTGTAGACATCTTTACAAAGGCTCTCACAGAGGTGAAGTTTACTAAACTTCGATTTATGTTTGGAGTTCTAGAAGTTGTCATTAATGCGGGATAGGCTCTAATGCCTCCTTTGTTCTCCTATTGTATCATATATGTACATCCTTCAATCCTATCCCAAGTTGTTCTTAAGGGGGGATGTTAGGATATTTCGACACATAGGAAATAATTAAATATAACTTGGTCTACTATAGAGTTAGGTAAAGTGTGTTTCTTTACTATGTACTTTTGTAACTTACAAACCGATGGTCATGATATGTAGTAATTCGACGTTCATTCTCTCCTTGGTATTACCGAAACTTGATCCATGGATTAACACCTGATTGGTCCATGACCTCTATTTAAAGATCATGGATGGTCATTTGTAGGGTAATCGTTCATGAGAGAAGCTTATGTAAATTTTCATTCTTTTATTAATAAATTTCCTAAAGTGGTCATGTTGGCTCAAGCTGTAGACTATTTCCCTTGTTAAGGGTTTTAACCACATCAACAATATTAGTGTATTGATCTATGATCTATTTGTGAGCAGTGTCCTTTGGTGTTCTAGCTAAGGAACTTACCTTGTAAATTCCTACAATTGTTACTCATGTCACTTGTTTGGCCATAAGGAAATAGATTGCAGATCTAATCAATGGAGGAGAAGCACATTTCATGCAAGGTATAGGTTTGGGATGATAAATAGGAGATTTGATCCTCTTGATTCATATCTTGGCCATGTGGAGTGTTATACATGGCATAATTTTCTCCATATGGAAAGAGATTATCTGTTTCCTTGTTATTCAAAGAAAAATCAACCAAAGCTACAAAAACAAAGTGAACGTAGTAGAAAACCAATGAAGGAAGAAAAGAAACAAGTGAACAAAGAAAAGAAGTAGAAGAAGCAGCCTGACTCTGTCAAGAAAGAAGGAGAAACAACTATTCAAGTAGTGAAGAGAATCAGCTCGTATAGTCCATGATTATTTCCTACATATTCATATAGGACTGTAGATTTTATGAGAGGTGCATAACCTTAGGGGGAGCATATTGTAGTAGTGTGGTAGTTTAATGAGTACGAGTTATTGCAACAACATATGATGAGTTCATTTTAGCCTCATGCACATTCAGGTCCACAGGATCATCTTGTCTATTGGAGCTATATTGAGCTCAAGGGGAGATATTCATGGCATGAGGTTTGCATGAGTTATTTAATGTTTATCTTCATCATTTTCACTCAGCTATTTGTACCTGCTTTATATATGTTTCCTGAATAAAAGTAGTACATTTTTCAGCCATATATATGTTTTTGATCTCTATTGATCTTGGTTGAAAATTTGTACAACCATGCATGCAATAAGATGCTCGGTACAGGATGTATAAATGTGACTTGAGGCATGAAACAACCATTTATCGTTTGTTATATGATGATTAGTATAGCCATGTATTTGCTATTTTTTCATCATTGTGTATTGGTTGAGAGTCGAGTCAATAGTATGTTGAGTCATCATGCAGTTAGGCATGTTATGGAGGAGTCTTATCAATTCATTTTGTAGCCACATGTATGGGCTAATGATGATGCAATAGCCATGATGTATCATGTTTTTGAGTCCTTGATCCATAAGATATGATGATAACATCAATGTATTTCATTGTAATACCATGTAAAAAACTCATGACATTAGGTTGTATTGTGTTATGTTTAAGTCATCTATTCATGAGTCATGAGGTTATGCACTGGTCATGTATGAGGTATTATGTCATTTCTACAACCATGTATTTATCATGTTTCCGCAATTGTGTTATGAAACTAGCTCACAGAAAGATAGAAAAGAGAGATCAATGCCTTAGAATTCAGCCTCTTTGAGGGGGCAACCTCCTTTACATTACAAAAATGAACAATTCTTGGATGATTCAAATGACAAAACCTCCTTTCTATATATAGGAGTCTATGGAGTCACAATATAACGCAGCCGACCTAACAATAATAATAAAAAGCCACAAAAATAATAATAGAGGGATTCTATGGGGCACAATAATAAAAATATGGGGACAATAGGGGCTCAACAATATTAATAAG
>APFE030735082.1:79043-95714 GCA_000404065.3 Pinus taeda | reverse complement strand
AAGAAAATAATTCTGTCCAAAAATTTCCAGTGAAAATGGGATCTCTGTCACTTACAATAATCTTTGGGTTTCCATGTAGCTTTTGAATTGTTTCCATAAATGCATTAGAAACTGTACTAGCTTTAAATGGATGTGATAATGCACAAAAGTGTGCATACTTGGTAAGTCTGTCAACTACCACCATGATGACACTCTTTCCCTCAGACTTGGGTAAACTTGTGATAAAATCCATTGAAACCTCCTCCCAATTGTTAGCACCTAAATCTGCCTTAGGCTAAAGGAAGGCAAAATTCAGGGTAACCACAACCCATGCTCAGTCTGGTAGCTAGCCCTACCAGAACAGGAGAGGGCTCTCTTCGTGTCACGCTCAGTGAATAAATAAACAATATGGTCTGAGATGACTTACAATGAACTATTGATTTTAGGCTAGGTAAATAAATATGGATACAAGAGGCAAATTTTGATAAATGACTGAGTTTCTGGGATGTATGGGACCAATGAACAATATGAGCAGAGAATTTAACACAAAGGCACATATTACTTCGTGAGGCAAGACAGGAGAAAAGTCTAGCAATTAAATTTGAAATAATGTGGAATGGAAATATTGTTTAAGAGGGTGAAAAGGGCATAAACACATGAATCCTTTTCAACAGAAGAAAACACATAACGTGAAACTTTCCCACAGGCAGAGCAATAAACATGAATTCTACCTTATCTTACTTAGAAAATTTCACAGGAAATGAATATGAATGAACTATGAAACATAACGAAATACATACGAAACATAAAGAGAACACATTTGCTACACTCACACCACATGAATCTCATTAACCAGAGCTACTGCCTTTCATTAATTCTCTGTCCAAATATACAATGAAGAACTAAGTTTCTCTCCCACAGTCTCCTATAAATTACAACCAACCCTTTGCAAATGGTTTTGCATACAATAAATAGACTATGCCATTAGGAAATAGAACGACCCAGAGTTGGGGAGTTTTTAAAATTATTACAAAATGGAAATGGAAAGCCAACCATTAGTGACATGTGCAGCGTTACAAAAATGACAAACGGCTTGAGTGACTACTCGCCTTCCTTTGCCACTCGGATAGGAGCCCACCTTTAGTGAAAATACTTTTTAAACATTACCTTAGTTGCCGAGAAAAATAGTGTAAATGAGCAAGCCTACTTGGAGAAAGTCGCGAATCAAAATGTCGCGGAGTGGAAGTGATTTTGGCCTTTGGGTCCATGTGCACCGCGCCAAAAGCTATATGTGCCGCGCCACTTTGGAGGCAATTTTGAGGTACCTTCTGGAGTCCAAATTGTGCCCAAGTGTGCTTGTTGGAAATACTTACGTGTCTATTTTCTAACCCAAGTGAAATTTCTAAGTTTGGTGCTCATTTTCCCCTCCAAAACTTCAATCTTCCAAGACTGCTTCCTGTGTGTCAAAATAGGGGCAGAGAGGTCATTTTTTGAGTGTTTTTGACCTCCTCGGGACTCAAAACTTGCCCAAAATTCTTGACCATGCACCAACAGTCATGATTTTTCATGCTAAATCCAAAAATGCAAACCATTTGTGATTTGGATCTCCCAATCCTAAGTGACGCGCCAGTGGCGCGGCGCACAAGGAGAAAAACCCTGTTTTGTGCCCAAAAATTTGTCATGTGACCAAAATTGTCCCAAATTTTTTGAAATTTGGGCTGGGGGTTCTCTATGAAGTGCTATGCTAGGCCACAGAGGCTTCAGCCAAGATTCGAAGTTGATCTTTCTCTTTTTGCCTCTTTTTCCTTTTTGTCGCTTTGCTTAATTTCGCCTTCAAACTCCTTATCCGAGCCTTTGAACTCATGTTCCATGCCTTGTAGTGATAAACCATCCACCCCTATATGGTTTTTTCCTTGTTGGAATTCTCTAGTAGTCTCTCAAGGTGGATGTTGATACACTTGAGCGAAGACTCTCGGTCATTGTTGATCTCTTGCTCTAATGGAGTGAGCTCAATCCTCCTATGTTGGGCAGCTTCACGATTCTCGCGGATGTTTTGCAGCTCCATGATCTCATGCTGGTCTTTGAACTATTTGTTCCTTTGCTCCAAATACCTGATAATCCACTTAGCCCTCTCCAAATTGAGTGACAAGCCTTGGATCTCCGTTTGCTGCTTCTGGATGGTCCTCCTAAGTTTGGCACTCTCCACATCTGTATCATCATCATGAATGAGGATAAAGTTGGCCTATTTTTCACTTGATGGCCCCTAGTCATGGATGGGCCTCTTGCCCTTGTCCTATACCTGTGTTGTCGATGTCAGAAGTGAGGCCCCTTCCACCCTGGGTGGAGATAACACTCGCTTTGCCGCTGCAAACAAATGTCTACTGCCTCTGTGATAGGTGATGAATATTGGCATAGTAGTGGACTCATGGTGCTCATACTGATGATAAGGACCACCTATCTCATGTTCAACCTCTGGTAATACCTATGAAGTGATGAAGAGGTCACGAGAGATGAAGTCATCCCAAGTAATTCCCTGCAATCCCAGCTGATGAACTACCAAAATCTTAATAAGAGCAAAGTGATAAACACTGTTAAGTTACTGTTGAGGGGTCTTATGCTGCATGAAGGTGTTCATCCTCTCTATGTTTCTTGCAAATGAAATATGGGATGTTCATCATCCGTACCCTGGTAAAGTGCATGAGCAACCTGATGTGATAGGCATATAGATGAGAGAACCTCCCCTCATAGCTGAAATACTTCATGATCAACTTCATGAGTGGAGCATATTCATCTTTCAATATTGGAACAAAAAGCTCTTTGGCGGCCTTCAAGAAATGGCCTTAATGTAAGCTCATAATGCTCCGATTCAACCTTCTGTTTCTTGCCACTGTTCTCCAACATTCGGATGCCGGTTGCTAATAGACAGTTTCAGGTGTCAATGTGAAGGTGACCCAGCCAGTTAGACGATTGCCATAGGTGAAGCCACAATTAGGCAACTCATGATGAACTTAACACTGGCCACCTTTGACGACATCTCAACACCATGATAGTGCTGGAACATGACATAGCAAGAGAGGGCAGGCCTACAATTCTGTGAGGGTGGTTGGCTCATCCCTAACATGTTTGCCACTTTTGTGATGTCTCCGGGGAGCTTGTTCTTCTCAGGATGAATCACTTTGAGTTTCCACCTCATACTTCGATGAATTCTCAGATGCCATGACTACTGTATATGGACTGTGCTTGGACTGCCCTTTGATGATGGTAGTGAAACTATGTGATGTTGTGATCTCTACCACCAAGGGGAAAAATGCAAAAAGGGAGTGTTAGGAAGGGGAATAATATGATGGGATTAGGGTTTATGGGGGGAAATTTTGTTTAGTGACATGTACGAGGTTTGGGGGGGATAGGGAATAGGGGTTTAGTAATGTTTTAGGGTAGGGAAAGATGGGAAAAATGGAATAGGGGGAAGGGAAAAATGGAAAGAAGGGGAAACATGAGAGGTGAAAAAGGAGCCTTGGCATCAACACAACAAGTTTGCAACCCTAGAAACAATGGTTTTGATGATTTCAAGTGGTAGGGTTTATGAGTTTTTATTGCAACTTTACATGGCCATAAACCATCATCATGTTCATAAAATTTGATGAGCAACCAAGATTTAGACCCTACCTAGCAATTGGAAGGGATTCAAAGTGATTTGATGCAAATTTGGCACAAATTCAGGCCTTTGTGGGTGTGCGCCTTGTAGCAAACCCAGTGCGCCGCGCTCTGTGTGTGTGCCACGCTCGTGTTGATTTAACACTGTGGGGTAGTGCTCTGTGGGCTGCGCTCTCTATGTGCGCCACGCTCCTTTGTCTGTGCGCCGCACCCTTGACAACTCCTCCAAACTCACCCAAAATGCGTGCTAGCTTTCTCACACTCTCTTTGCAATGTTTCTCTCTACCTTGGTATGCAAAATGACTATGTTTCTTGTGGAAATTATTTATAAAGACATTTGGTGTCATGGGTTTGATTTTTGTTTCTTCAAAACCCACTCTGCTAATGTTTTTTTTTGACACGTTTCCTTGATTTAATGCAACTCTGTATTTTACTTTTCCCTATGAATTTTTAGCTAAAATGATGAAATTTTTTGGCACTTTTTGCAGGGTTTGTTGACATGGAATTTGGCCAAGGAAAACATGATTGAACCTGAAGAGATAAAAAAGAAACGTTTTTGAAAATTATCAGAAATGACACACTGTTTGACTTTTCTTCAAAATAGAGTTTTGAGAAACAGTCGTAATCTGTCAACATGACGATGAAAATATTTAAATCACAACTTTGTAAGGGTCTCCCTCTAGCCTGCATGGCTTTATTGGACATGTTTGAAGACTAATCTATCTGATCCCTAGACCTAATGACTGAAAAGGACTCTTGTCCATTAAAAGATCAAACATTGACTGTCATGGACTTTAGTGAACATTGATGAAAAGACCTAAGCCAGCAGGTGCCAGACATGAGGGGAAATGACTGACAAGACCTTTCCATCAGATTATGGCATGCCCCTAGCGGAATGCAGCTGAGTGAATGAAGCAAGACTCCTAAAAATGAAATGCAGAAAGAGTTTTGATCTCTGACGGAGGACTGACAAGACTGATTCTAACATTGGCTCCAATGGGGGATGGTATCTCCTTGGAGGTGCCAAGAATAGCAGATCACCCGAAGAGCTAGACAGTGCCTTCATCCATTGGGCTATGGAGTCATTATTTCAACAAACAACACAAGACTCTGACTCACTTATGAAACTAAAATGACCAAAAAACTGACTCAAATTTGATTTTTAAATGACTTGAAGACTAAGTTGAAAAACTCTAACCAAATTGAAATAAAATGGTATTTACAGTGACAGTGGAAGCAGCGTTGATAACTCAGAAATGGTACCACTTCAGCAGCCGACCATTGATCGGCCCTCTTGGACAATCTTCCCTATTCATTTCCTTCAGAAGAAAGGCATTCTGACCCTGATATGTTGCAATCTTGAAGGGACCTTTCTAGAGATTCTCGAACTTACTGTGTTTACCCTTTTCTTCATTCCTTGCATCCCACTTCAGCACCACATCATCCAACTGAAATTTGTCTGCCTTTGCTTTTCTGTCATAAATTTTCTTAATCTTCTCCTGCAACTTGGATGTGTTCTGGAAGACTTCTTCTCTGGTCTGTTGCAAGTGGACCATTTAATTTAACCTTCTTTGCATAGGATCATCTTCACTGCTGGCCTCCTGAAGAAGTTTGACTACCGGGGCTGCGAGAGAGGTAGGAAACACTGTATCAACTCCATAAACAAGCTCAAACGGGGACGTACCAATGGATTTTTTCTGACTGACCCAATCTGCCCAAAGTGCATTGACCAACCTCTTATGCCAACTCTTCTTGTTTATTTCCAGTAGCTTCTTGATGATGTTGACCAATGACTTATTAGAAGACTCCACCAATCCATTGCCTTGCAAATGATAGGTAGTTGAGTGACCCAAAATGATGTGATATTTATGACAAAATTATACCATCCTTTTTTTTTGAAAGCTTCTACATTATCAGTAATTAACTTATTCGGGCAACCAAAGCGAGACAAGATGTTATTTTCAAGGAATGAAATAATTACCGCATCTGTAGCTGGTCTGGTGGAAATTGCTTCGATCCATTTCGTGAAATAATCAGTCACTGTTAGGATCCATCTATGCTGACCGGAAGAAGTGGGATGAATTTCACCAATGAAATCCAACCCCCATTGCTGGAAAGGAGCACTCACCTCAATGGGCTTAAGTGGCAAAGGCTATAATTTCTGTCTTCCTTCAAAAATTTGACACTTATGACAGCTCTTGACCATCTTATATACATAAGCAAACAATGTCGACCAATAGTATCCCGCCCTTAAGACTTTATTTGCTGTTAATTTCCAAAAAAGGTGACCACCATAGTCTCCCTCGTGGCAATCCTCCATGACCTTGTTTGCTTCTTTTTCCACCAAGCAATTTAACAGAACGCCACTGGGATCTTTCCAATAAAGTGCAGAATTTAGAATACAAAACTTGGCAGCCTTCAATTTGAGTGTTCTAGCTTTGTTTCTAGTCATTCCGGGTGGTGGTGACAAATTTTTAAGCACATATATGATATCTGAATACCACAGAGAAAGAGAAAACATTTCAGATACCTGAATTGACGATCCTTCCTCATTCTCATTGGACATAGCAGTGATCAGATTTATGTCCAAGGCGTGCAAGTTTGATTCGGCCATTAACTTTCCCAATCCCTGTCCTTTAACAAGCTTTGTGGGCTTTATTTCCACATCATATTCCAACAAAGTTGCAATCCACTTGCCTCGTCTTCCTTCCAGATCGGTCTGCACTAAGACATCTTTGACAACAATGTTAGGAACATAGGCCAAAATATGAGAATGTAGAATATATACCCGAAAATATTTCAATGCTTTCACAAGTGCAAGGGCTTGCTTCTCAATGATGTTGTATTTTAAGGCTGCATCTCTTATAGCTCTGCTGAAGAAAGCAATTGGTCTTTCGTGATCATCTCTTTTCTGCAATAACGCAGCTGCCATAGTATGCTTTGAAGCAAATGAAAACAATATGAAATCCTGAGTGTATTCCGGGCTGACTAGAATTAGAGCCGAAGAAAGAGCCAATTTGACTAAATTGAAAGATTTTACAGCCTCCTCCGTCCATTTCACTTGGCTGTCCTTCTTAAGCATGTTTGTGATCTCTCTTAGGTGTTCAGCAAGATTAGGTACAAAGTGGCGTAGGAAATTCATTTTACCATTGAAAGATTGAATCTCTTTCTTATTCCGGGGCAGATCGATTTGTTGAATCACTTGTACATGTGCTCAGTTGATACGAATGCCATCCTTTAAGATAATGTGCCCGAGTAGTTTGCCTTCCTCCATGGCGAACAAGCTCTTTTTCAAATTCAGTGATAGGGCATATTTTCTGCACTTTTGAAAGACAGTTTTTAGTTGGTACATGTGTTCTTCATCAGATTTGGAAAACACTGTTAGATCATCTAGGTACACAACCAAAAAGACATCCTTCTCATTTGCGAAAGCCAAGTCCATTGCACGCTGAAATGTGGCACCCGCGTTCTTCAAACCGAAAGGCATTTTAGCGTAATGAAAAGTTCCCCATGGAGTGGTGAACGTTCTCTTGTCTCGGTCATCTTCATGGACAGAAACTTGGTTATATCCAGAATAACCATCAAGTAGGGACATACGAGATGCTCCCACGACTTGTTGAAGTATATGATCCATTTTGGGCAATGGATAGTTGTCTTTCAACAAAACTTTATTGAGATTTCTCAAATCAATGCACAGGTGAATCTCACCTGTCTTCTTTCGTACGGGCACCAAATTAGAGATCCAATCCGAAAATCTGATGGGAACAATGATTCCTGATTTGTACAACCTGTTTATCTCCTTTTCAATCGATGGCAGCAGCTTTGGATTTAGCCTCCTCAACTTCTGTCTGAAAGGTTTCTAATTGGGCTTAATGGGTATAGTGTGCTTAATTATATTGGTATCACATGTCTTTAAATCAGAATAGTCCCAAGAAAACACATCTGCAAATTAAGACAACAAACTGATATATTTGTCCTTGATATTTTGTGGCAATGCTTTAGACAGTTTTACCATTTTAGGATTAGCAGTTGTTCCGACATTTACCTCTTCCACACCCTTCTCTGTTGGCTGCAATGTTGGTTTGCGGGCTACAACATCTTGATCAAAGAGTTCTTCTAAAGGTATCAAGCCTTTAGGAATAATGTTATTCTTTAGCTACAACATGTCCATTTTATTGATATGCACATCATCTTTACCATCGTCATTTTCTACATCAATTGAGGTTTCTTTGAAATTACCTTTGTTTTGCAGAAAATCATCAATCTCCTCATCATCTTGGAAAACTTGCCAATATCTCTCATTGTTCGAGATGGTCGGACGATGCTTGACATGGATTTCGAATTTATTACTGGAGTTCATTGGGATCTTCAAACTACTTGCTGCCTTAGCAAGAGCATCGGCAATGCTATTTTGTATACGAGGCACACATGTGAAGGTATATTCTAAAAATAATTTTAGGATGTCTAGGATTACATTACGGTATGCCCACATCCGAGGATGCTTTGCTTGATATTCGCCTCTGACCTGCTTAATCACCAATTCAGAGTCACCATATACTACAATCCTCTTAGCATTCATCTTTCTTAGAATTTTTAGGCCAGCAATAAGAGCTTCATACTCAGCTTCATTGTTTGAAAAATCAAAAGCCAACTTGTAAGAGCATACCCGCACGTTACTAGGCACTTTGTTTAGGGCGGAGAGAGGACTGCGTACCCAAATTCCAATTCCAGCGCCATCATTTCCCACTGCTCCATCGAAATCCATGGTCCACAAACCTTCTTCCTCTTCTTGTAAGTGTTGAAAATCTATTTTTTGTGCTTTGTCTGCTTGCTGCCCATTACTTTCAGCTGATCACTCAACGATGTTCTGCTATTCTTGTCCTTCTCTCTTTAAAACTCCTCTGAAATTTTCTATTATTTCTGGAATATCATCTACTTCGAAATGACTATTGATATCATTGAAACTATTAGAATACAAAACAAAAGACTCTAAATCTGTATGTACATAATTAATTAGATGATTTATTGGTTTCTCCTTGCTTGTAATCATGTATTTCATTTTTTGTTCCCGATACAATTTCCTCATTTGACCAAACACTGGAATCGTTGCATAGGAGAAATCTAGTTGCAATGTCCCTTTCAATTTTGCTAACCAAGACCTGGAAAGAAGCATGCCAAACCTGGGAGGAATATCTGCTACAACAATATCCATCAAAACATTCTTCATTGGGAGTTGATCCAGACTCACAACCAAGTCTTTGATGAGCCCGAAACGTCTTACTCTGCTGGAATCAAATGAATAGAGATCATGGTATTGCCGGGTGATATCCAGACCCAACTTGTCCATAATAGCCTTGGGCATGAGATTGTGAGAAGCTTCGGAATCGAACATGGCATTATGTAACACAAAATCATGCAATTTTAAATTGATATAAAAAGGTGGCACATCACTATTAGGAGAATAACCATTCGATGCTGGCCCAAAAATCATTTCGGGTTGATCATCTTCGACATTCACCATGTTAGACATTGGGTCTAAATTCAAAATTTTAGATACTTGCCCTCTATAACTACTGTTCCTCATTATTTTAGTCAAGGGAATGGATACCTTCAATTTAGAAATTTCATTCTCTAAATTAAGTGGGAATATTTTCTACCTCTTTGACTAGGATTTCTTTCCTTTCCTTTTCTTTCGATGCAATTGGCTGATTTGATTTTCTGCTGATGGTGATTTGCTACTATCCGGATCAGCCACCTCCTTTCCTTTCCTTTGAGTAACTGATGAATCATTCTTTGATGCCTCAGCGTCCTTCCTCTTCTGAATTGGTTTGACTGGCACCTCTCTATTTCTAAGTGAATATCGTTGCTACTGGGCGGACAGAGCATTCATATAGCCTCTTTGGTACTCATCTGATTCTTCCTCCAAAACGGTGTCATTTGCTAGAATGAAATCTGCATCTCTGTGTACAGCCAAACTTTCTGCATACTCCTCATCCTCGGTAATATAAATAGGCAAATCATCAGGAGTAAAGAAGTAGTTTTCCTCACCTATTATATTCCCATCCTCATCTGACTCCGGTCCATGCACAAAATTTTGCTGCAAAGGTGATTGTACTAGCTGCTGTGATGTCTGCTCTTGGGCTCGCTGATCTCTCTGCCTTATTCTATATTATGGCTGTTGCTGGCCACGAAAGTTAGGATTTCTAACTTGTGGCTCAGGTTCGACAAGTTTCACTCTTTCAAGCACCTGCTCTACCTTCCAGATTAGTTGATCTACTGAGGAATATTCTTCTTTTACGGTGGCCTTATTTTCTGCCTTTGCTCTAGCCCTCTTGGTCAACAGATTTGCTTCAACGCTAAATGCGATCTTTTGCATGTCTTCCATTGTGGCCGGTTCTCTCTCTCTTAATTGATAAGCCATGTCAGCATCAAAACCATCCGAGAACTTCACCATGGCTAGCCCCACAGGTGGCCTTAGATGATCGGGAATTTCATTATAAACAGAATTGAATCTAATGTAGTAGTCTTGGACTAACTCACCAGCGTTTCGTTTGATTTTCTCATATTCAACCAGAATTTGAAGAGGATTCTTTTTCACTTCCCAGTGGCCTAAAAATTGTCTTTGAAGGTTGGCCAAGGTAGTGATACATGCAGCCAGCAAACCTCTGAATCATTTCCTCACTTCACCTGCAAATGTCTATACAAAGAGTCTCATTGCCACATTCTCCGCATCGATCTCGTGAAGTTCACAGAAATATGCCATTCTATCCACATGTTGCTGAGCGGTAATGCTGTTAGGAGTGCCATCAAAAGACAAGATTTTCCTTTGATAATCTGCGAGCATATGATCTAAGACTTTAGGCAAAACAAGAGGTGCAAAATGAGCAGCCATCACTCTTGGTGGGTTTGGCCTTGGAGGTGTTGGAGGAGTGTGCGCAGTTTGTAGGGGGCTAGCAATTGGATTTTGAAGCTGTGACACAATGTAATTATCAATTGACCAGTTAGCCCTTTCCATTTCCAAGTCTACAAGAAACAATGGATTGGGGACAGTAGAGTCAACCGCCCTTTCGGATTTGGTCTCGAACAATGATATTTCAAATTGCTCATCAAAATCTAGCTCTTCAAGATATTCAAAAATGTCAGGGCATGAATGGGATTTGAACACAGGAGATATAGAGCTCTCTTGACGACAAATTCTTGGAATCAAATTGGGATTTTCGTATATGTGCAGAGGATATGGATCTGGATTAGCTCTGGTATATCTTCTAGAAGCCAGCGTGCTATTAAGAAAAATCAAAGGACACAACCAACTCACTCAGCCTATCAAATCATAAACTTATCATCCGGAAGCTTAGAATTATCAAGAAGTAAGGGGTGTAATTTCTTCCCCAGTGGAGTCGCCACTATGTTAGCACCTAAATCTGCCTTAGGCTAAAGGAAGGCAAAATTCAGGGTAGCCACAAACCACGCTCAGTCTGGTAGCTAGCCCTACCAGAACAGGAGAGGGCTCTCTCCGTGTCACGCTCAGTGAATAAATGAACAATATGGTCTGAAATGACTTACAATGAACTATTGATTTTAGGCTAGGTAAATAAATATGAATACAAGAGGAAAATTTTGATAAATGACCGAGTTTCTGGGATATATGGGACCAACGAACAGTATGAGCAGAGAACTTAACACAAAGGCACAAATTACTTCATGAGCCAAGACAGGCGGAAAGTCTAGCAATTAAATTTGAAATAACGTGGAATGGAAATATTGTTTAGGAGGGTGAAAAGGGCATAAACACATGAATCCTTTTGAATAGAAGAAAACACATAACATGAAACTTTCCCACAGGCAGAGCAATAAACATGAATTCTACCTTATCTTACTTAGAAAATTTCACTGGAAATGAATATGAATGAACTATGAAACATAATGAAATACATATTGAAACATAAAGAGAACACATTTTCTAAACTCACACCACATGAATCTTATGAACCAGAGCTGCTGCCTTTCATTAATTTTCTGTCAAAATATACAATGAAGAACTGAGTTTCTCTCCCATAGTCTCCCAGAAATTACAACCAACCCTTTGCAAATGGTTTTGCATACAATAAATAGACTATGCCATTGGGAAATATAACGACCCAGAGTTGGGGATTTTTTCAAATTATTACAAAATGGAAATGGAAAGCCAACCATTAGTGACAGGTGCAACATTACAAAAATGACAAACGGCTTGAGTGACTGCTCGCCTTCCTTTGACACTTGGATAGGAGCCCACCTTTAGTGAAAATACTTTTTAAACATTGCCTTAGTTTCCGAGAAAAATATAGTGTAAATGAGCAGGCCCACTTGGAGAAAGTTACGAATCGAAATGTCACGGAGCAGAAGTGATTTTGGCCTTTGGGTCCCTGTGCGCCGCGCTAAAAGCTATATGCACCACGCTGCTTTGGAGGCAATTTTGAGGTACCTGCTGGAGTCCAAATTGTACCCAAGTGTGCTTGTTGGAAATCGCTGCCTATCTATTTTCCAACCCAAGTGGAATTTCTAAATTTGGTGCTCATTTGCCCCTCCAAAATTTCAATCTCCCAAGACTGCTTCCTGTGTGTCAAAATAGGGGCAGAGCGGTCATTTTTTGAGTGTTTTTGACCTCCTGAGGACTCAAAACTTGCCCAAACTTCTTGGCCATGCAGTAGCAGTCATGATTTTTCATGCGGAATCCAAAAATGCAAACCATTTGTGATTTGGAGCTCCCAATCCTGAGCGTTGCGCCAGTGGCGTGGCGCACAGGGAGAAAAACCATGTTTTGTGCCCAAAAATTTGTCAAGTGACCAAAAGTGTCCCAAAATTTTTGAAATTTGGGCTGGAGGTTCTCTATGAAGTGCTATGCTAGGACATAGAGGTTTTAGCCAAAATTCGAAGCTGATCTTGCTCTTTTTGCCTCTTTTTCCTTTTTGTCGCTTTGCTCAATTTCGCCTTCAAACTCCTTATCCGAGCCTTTGAACTCATGTTTCGTGCCCTATAGTGATAAACCATCTGCCTCAATATGGTTTTTTCCTTGTCGGCATTCTCTAGTAGTCTCTCAAGGTGGATGTTGATACGCTCGAGCCAAGACTCTCGGTCATTGTTAATCTCTTGCTCTAATGGAGTGAGCTCAATCTTCCTATGTTGGGCAGCTTGGGGATTCTCGCGGATGTTTTGCATCTTCATGATCTCATGCTGCTCTTCCAGCTGTTTGTTCCTCTGCTCCAAATACTTGATAGTCTACTTAGCCCTCTCCAAATTGAGTGACGAGTCTTGGATCTCCGTTTGCTGTTCCTGGATGGTCCTCCTAAGTTTGGCACTCTCCACATCTATATCATCATCATGAATGAGGATGAAGTCAGCCCATTTTTCACTTGATGGCCCCTTATCATGCATGGGCCTCTTACCCTTGTCCTGTACCTATGTTGTCGATGTCGGAAACAAGGCCCCTTCCACCCCGGGTGGAGATAACACTCGCTTTGCTGCTGCAAACAAATGTCTACTGCCTCTCTGATAGGTGATGAATACTGGCATAGTAGTGGTCTCATGGCACTCATACTGATGAGAAGGACCACCTATCCAATGTTCAACCTCTGATAATACCTTTGAAGTGCTGAAGAGGTCACGGGAGATGAAGTCATCCCAAGTAATGCCCTGCAATCCCAGTTGATGAACTACCCAAATCTTAATAAGAGCAAAGTGATAAACACTGTTAAGTTGCTGCTGAGGGGTCTTGTGTTGCATGAAGGTGTTCATCCTCTCTATGTTCTTGCAAATGAAATATGGGATGCTCATCATCCATACCATGGTAAACGGCATGAACAACCTGATGTGATAGGCACATAGACGAGAGAACCTCCCCTCACAGCTGAAATACTTCATGATCAACTTCATGAGTGGAGCTTATTCATCTTTCAAATATCAGAACGAAAAGACTCTTTGGAGCTGCCTCAAGAAACTTCCCTTAATGTAAGGCTCATAATGTTGCCAGTCAACCTTCTATTTCTTGTGCCATTTTTCTCCAACATTCAGTATGCCGGTTGCTAATGAGATAGTTTCAGTTGTCAGTGTGAAGGTGACCCCGGCCAAGATAGAGTGATCTCCATGTAGGTGAAGCACAAAAAGATGGGCCAACTCATGATGAACTCAAACACTAGCCACCCTTTGACGAAAATCAAAACATGATAGATGCTGGAAACATGACAGAGCAAGAGGGCAAGCCTGCAATTCTGTGAGGGTGGTTGGCTCATCCCTAACATGTTTGCCACTTTTGGAATGTCTCCGGGGAGCCTGTTCTTCTAAGGATGAATCACTTTGAGTTTCCACCTCATACTCCGATGAATGCTCAAATGCCATGACTGCTATATATGGACTGTGCTTGGACTACCCTTTGATGATGGTAGTGAAACTATGTGATATTGTGATCTCTGCCACCAAGGGGAACAATGCAAAAAGGGAGTGTTAGGAAGGGGAATAATATGATGGGATTAGGGATTATGGGGGGAAATTTTGTTTAGGGACATGTAGGAGGGTTTGGGGATTTTACGTTTGAAAAATTAGTGGAGGGGATAGGAATAGGGGTTTAGTAATGTTTTAGGGTAGGGAAAGATGGGAAAAATGGAATAGGGGGAAAGGGAAAAATGGAAAGAAGGGGAAAAATGAGAGATGAAAAAGGAGCCTTGGCATCAAACACAACAAGTTTGCAACCCTAGCAACAATGGTTTTGATGATTCCAAGTGGTAAGGTTTTTGAGTTTTTATTGCAACCTTACACGGCCATAAACCATCATCATGTTCACAAAATTTGATGAGCAACCAAGATTTAGACCCTACATGGCAATTGGAAGGGATTCAAAGCTATTTGATGCAAATTTGGCACATATTCGGGCCTTTGTGGGTGTGCGCCGTGCAGAAAACCCAGTGCGTCGCACTCTATGTGTGCATCACGCCCGTGTTGATTTCACATTGTGGGGTAGCGCTCTGTGCGCCACGCTCTCTATGTGCACCGCGCTCCTCTGTCTGTGCACCACACCCTTGACAACTCCTCCAAACTCACCCAAAATGCGTTCTAGATTTCTCACACTCACTTTGCAATGTTTCTCTCTACCTTGGTATGTAAAATGACTATGTTTCTTGTGGAAATTATTTATAAAGACATTTGGAGTCATGGGTTTGATTTTTATTTCTTGAAAACCCACTTTTCTAATGTTTTGTTTTGACACTTTTCCCTGATTTAATGCAACTTTGTATTTCACTTTTCCCTTTGAATTTTTAGCCAAAATGATGAATTTTTTGGCACTTTTTGAAGGGGTTGTTGACATGGCATTTGGCCAAGGAAACCATGGCTGCGCCTAAAGAGATCAACCAGAAACGTTTTTGAAAACTATCACAAATGACACACTGTTTGACTTTTATTCAAAATAGAGTTTTGAAGAACAGTCGTAATCTGTCAACATGACGATGAAAATATTTAAATCACAACTTTGTAAGGGTCTCCCTCTAGCCTGCATGGCTTTATTGGACATGTTTGAAGACCAATTTATCTGATCCCTAGAACTAATGACTGAAAAGGACTCTTGTCCATTAAAAGATCAAACATTGATTGTCATGGACTTTAGTGAACATTGATGAAAAGACCTAAGCCAGCAGGTGCTAGACATGAGGGGAAATGACTAACAAGACCTTTCCATCAGATTATGGCATGCCCCTAGTGGAATGCAGCTGAGTGAATGGAGCGAGACTCCTAAAAATGAAATGCAGAAAGATTTTTGATCTCTGACGAAGGACTGACAAGACCGACTCTAACACCAATGTTGGCTTGGAATGGATGAAGGTTGTAATAGACCCGGGGTCTTAATTGTTTCAACTTTATTTTGTTGGCAAACCAAACATTCTACCACAAACTTTTGAATATACAATTTAAGGCCATCCCAAAAAATTCCTTCTTAACCCTGTGGTAAGTTTTTTAAAATCATGAGTGCCCTCCTAAGGGGGAAGTGTGCAATTCCATAAGAATTTTTTGTTTGAGTTGCGAATTCTTACAGAGGTATTGTTGGGTCCCTATAATACTAGTGATTACCTCATTACTATTGTAGTTGTACCCCTTATTAATATTGTTGTGCCCCTATTGTCCCCATATTGTTATTACTCGGCCCCATAGAATCCCTCTATTGTTATTTTTGTGGCTTTATAATATTATTGTTAGGTCGGCTGGGTTATATTGTGACTCCTTAGACTCCTATATATAGAAAGGAGGTTTTATCATTTGAATCATCCAAGAATTGTTCATTTATGTAATGTAAATGAGGTTTCCCCATCGAAGAGGCTGAATTCTAAGGCGTTGATCTATCTTTTCTATCTTTTCTTGAGCTGGTTTCATAACATTTGGTATCAGAGCTTTGGATTCTAGGGTTTCGCTGCTCCAAACAGGTCATCGTGGCCTTTTCGCTATAACGTTTTTTCTGTGATGTTTCAGAAGCTAAAAAAAAAACCCATTTCTGAAGACATCGCACTAAATATTAGGTCCAAAGTTCAGAGCTTTTAGCGCTATATGTTCGGAGATATGAACTGAGGAAGTTGGTCCTTTTCCAGAATCCTGAATTATATTTAAAACCTGTGACCCGGGGAAAATCATCATAAATTTCTCTCTGAGCATCATATTGAAATTTCATAAGAAGGTACAGAAAAAGGATGGACTGTAGTTTCTTGTATATAGTTTTCAAAGCCAAAAGTCAAAACAGGGACACGCGGCATGTCGTACAAGTTCGCTCTATTGAATTAGTCTATAATCAAGTCACTGTGGGCGATTTGGCATAACTCTTCATTGGAGAATCCAATTGGGGGTGTGACTGGTGGCATTGGAAAGAGGACATAGAGGGAGACCATAGGTTGCAATCTTAGAATTAGATGATCCGAAATTACAGAGATACATCAGAGACAATATCGAGCTCCTACAAAGTGAAAAAATGTGTGTATATTTTTTTAAATGTTTGCTTAAGCTTGGTTTGAAAAATTATTTTGA
>APFE030735082.1:44752-73772 GCA_000404065.3 Pinus taeda | reverse complement strand
AGAAAGAACTTTGACTCAGTTGAATTATACCAGCCTCTAGCATTTCTGTAACCATACGTTCAATTTCACTCTTTTGGACATAGGGATATCTGTACGGCCTGATGTTCGGAGGAACACTTCCTTGAATCAGATGAATAGCATGATCATGATCACGCATAGGTGGGAGACCTTTCGGAGTCTCAAATACCTTGGAATGATTGTCCGGGACTTTTTGGAGATCTGGAGAAATAGATGATTCTGATGTGGAAACATCTAGCGAGTATAATTGTGCAATTACACCTCTTTGCTCCTTTTTTAGAAGCTTTGCCATACCATTAGAGCTTATTACCTTTCATGTTTCCCTGCAATACCCCTTAATTCAACTTCCTTTCCTTCCGTAGAAAATTTCACGAAAAGTTCTTGAAAATTAAAAGCTATTGTACCCAGGGATTGTATCCGTTGGACTCCTAGTACAACATCAGCACCTCCCATTGGAATGGAAAACATTGGGCTAGTCAATACATATTCTCCCATGGATAGCTTGATATTATGGCACTTTCTAGAGAAATTTATTGTTCCTACATTTGCAATCATCACTTGACACGCTGGTGCTGGATATAGGAAGCAATTCAATTCTTTTGCTACCTTACAATTAATAAAATTGTGGGTGCTTCCTGAATCAATCAAAACTATTACCTTTTTCTTCTTGATTTGTCCTTCTATCTTGATGGTTTGAGGAGTGGTAATTCCCACCAATGCATTACAAGATATGGTCATATTTATTTGTTCTTCATCTAGGCTTTTTTCCTGGAGTATATCCTCTTCTTTTGACCTTTCTTGCTCCTTTTCTTCTCCCTCTTCACAATCTATGTAGAATAATTTCTTCTCAGCACACTTATGACCCTTACTGTATTTGCTATCACAACTGTAACAAAGCCCTTTTGCTCTTTTTTCTTCCAATTATTGTGGTGTCAACCTTATAGGTTGTGGAAGGCTAGCGGTAGCAAAACTTCCATCTTTGTAGTTGTGACTGGTATGCTTCCTGGTTGCCATAATTTTGCTTTCCATTTTTCTTGCCAACCCGAATGCCTTCTCTAATGAATCAGGTCCCCAAAGGCAAACATCATGTTGGATATTATCCTTTAAAGTCCCTATGAACACATCAATCCTATGTTCCTCTGGAATATTTTTTACCCTTATGTTCAATTTTTGGAACTCCTCAATGTGCTCCATTATTGAACCCTTTTGTTTGAGACTTATCAATTGGCTAACAAAAGTGTTCTTTTTGTACTCATAATGTGCTACCAATTCTTCTGTAAAAATTGCCCAAGTGATAAATTGTTTACGAGAGCAAAGCCATTGATACCAAACAAACTGATTTGGTTCCAAATATAAAGTTGCCATACGTACCTTTTGTGTGTTTTGCACATTATTGAGATCGAAAAATTGCTCCATCTGTAAGATCCATGTTGCGGGATCCTTGCCATCAAAAACTTCCTCATATCTATTTTTGGAATATGGTGGGTCTTTGATCCAACATTAGAGTCTATGGAATCATGATTAACATTTTTTTTATTCTCATCATGAGTTTCCTTTACTACCCTTTCACCATTAGTGACCATTTCTTGTAGCAACTTATTCATATTTATCTTTAATTCTTCCATCTTATCATCCATGCCATCTATTTTAGTGTCCATGTCATTCATCTTAGCTTCCATGCCATCCATCTTAGCTTCTACACCTTTCTTTAAACAATCAATCTTAGCTTCTACACCTTTCTTTAAACCATCCATCTTAGCTTCTACATCTTTCATCTTAGATTCTGTTACTTTTGTGCAAGTGACACTTGTTGCACTTGGTCTCATAATTTTGATATATCATGTTGCATTTCTTCCTCTTCTTCATGAGTCATGCTAGAGCTTTCAATTTTCTTACTAGGTGTTTTCATTTTCTCTCCTCGGGGCATCAATTACCAATAATAATGCTTTACTATGCCCTTTGAATTCCTTCAAACTAATTTTTCAAACCAAGCTTAAGCAAAAATTAAAAAAAAAACTACACACCTTTTTTTTCACTTTGTAGGAGCTTGATATTGAATTTGATGTATCTCTGTAATTCCGGATCATCCAATTCTGAAATTGTGACCTGTAGTAGCCCTCTGTGTCCTCTTTCCAATTCCACCAGTTTGATCCAAATTGGATTTTCCAAGAAAGAGTTATGCACAATCTCCCAAGATGACCTGATTATAGACCTTTCCAGAAGTGTGAACTTGTATGAAGTGCCACGTGTCATTGTTTCAATCTATGGCACTGCAAAATATAGACTAGAAACTGCAGTCCGTCCTCTTTCTATACCCTCTTACAAAATTTCAATCTGATGCTTAGAGAGAAAGTTATGATGATTTTCCCCAAGTCACATGTTTGGAATGTAATTTAGGATTCTGCAAAAAGACCAACTTCCTCAGATCATATCTCAGCAAATGTAGTGCGAAAAGCTCTGAAATTCAGATTCAAGGTTCAGTTCGATTTCATCTCAAATGGGTTTTTGTTTTCGCTTCTGAAATTTTGCAAAAACAAGGTTATAGCGAAAATTCCACAATGACCTATTTGGAGCAGCGAAACCCTAGAATCCAAAGCTCTGATACCAAATGGTATGAAACTAGCTCATAGAAAGATAGAAAAGAGAGATCAATGCCTTAGAATTCAGCCTCTTCGAGTGGGCAACCTCCTTTACATTACACAAATGAACAATTCTTGGATGATTCAAATGACAAAACCTCCTTTCTATATATAGGAGTCTATGAGTCCACAAAATATAACCCAGCCCGACCTAACAATAATAATATAAAGCCACAAAAATAACAATAGAGGGATTCTATGGGGCATAGTAATAAAAATATGGGGACAATAGGAGCTCAACAATATTAATAAGGGATACAACTACAATAGTAATGGGGTAATCACTAGTATTATAGGGACCTAACAAATTGATTCATGGGAATGTGGAGTATATGGTCCATATGGTGCTTCTATTTGTCAAAAGGAAGCATTGTTTTGCAGTGGAAGAGGTTCACATTAGGATGGAGATGATGTTAGAGATTGGACATGTCTAGGGGAAGCATCTATTTTCTCTTGTTACTTCAACCATACATTGTTGGAATTATGATCCACTCGGAGGCATTCATGGTGTGCCTCATGCTATGACTTGACTTTTAAGTTTCTTGAATTAATGTTATATTCAAATATGTTTGGTAGTTTCTTCTATGTAATTTCTATGGAGAATTTTGGTTGATGCCTGATGTTTCTTATTGATGCTTGTGTGGTTACCTCATTTTGGCATATTGTTGTTTCTGCAAGAGATGCTTGATTGGATATGTTGTTCTAAATGTTGGTTGGTGATATGTGTTGCTTTTTGTTCATATGGAGGCATGGATGAATTTTTATGCACATTTTTTTTCATCCATGATGAGGTCACATGCCTCAATATTTGTACCTATTTTCTTGTTGCCTCATCATATGGAGTTGACCCTTTTCCATTGATTTCAAAGGGGGAGTGATAGGATAGGAGTTTGATTTGGATGTTGTGTGAGGTTGCCATAAATGCTAAAGGGGGAGATTGTTGGCATTATGGCTTGTGTATTTGTAGCTTGTGTGTATTGGCATTGATGCCAATGATGTAACATGTCTTGCAAGTTTTTTTCATGCATATGTTTCATCGATTACCGTCACTTGACTTGGATATGTTGGCATTGATTTCAATCCTTGATGTTAGTCTTTGATGAGTGTTGGCTTATGTTGACATGATTAGATGCATTGTTATTGCTGCTATAGATCGACTTGCTACTACATGTAATGGAGATGCATCTACAAGAGATGGAGGAATTGGAGATGATGCTACATGTGATGGAGATATGCATCATGTTGATGAGCTTGCTAGGATGCTTATGACTTGTTCCAACAATATGATGATATGATGGTAATTTTGCAGAGGTGTTAGAGAGTGTTTCAGATGTGTTGCAACTTTTGCAGGTGACAAGGAGAGTGGAGGACATTTTGGAACTCTTGCCAACATTTTTTGTTGGTGTTTAGGTCAATTTGGTAGTGACACTTAGGAGACCTATTTGATCCATATGATGAGCTTGGATGAGGTTTGTAGGCATGTACAAATGTAGGATAAGGTGAGGTAACATGTAGCAGAGGTTTTGAACTAAAGTTGCATTGTTTTTACTTTTTCTCTACCCCAGTCACTCCCATGCAGGCTTGTGCATGTGATTGAGAGGCTCCAGCCATTGGGAAGCAGGCTTATGTTGGGAAAAATACTAAGAGGGGGGGGGGGGGGGGGGAGAGGGTGAATCAGTATTTACAAATCAATAACCTTTTACCTTTCATTTTCATATTTCTATACATGACTTTACTGAATGGAAGCTGCTTTTGTATGCGACTATTCGTAAGACTATAAGCGTATATCCAGTGAACTTACAATTCATTTAATCCATCATATGTTTGTCTTCAACTAGTGAATTAGTACTTTATTAACCATTAGATAAACATTAACCATGTGCTGTAATAAATAAACCATCACACATAAGAAACACACATGAACACCAAGATTTAAGGTGGAAACCAAATGTGGGAGAAAACCACCTGCTGTTATTGTCTCTGTCTTCTTTAATATAAAAAATTTGTTTACAATCTTGTACTAGGTAGACTCATACTAGTATGTAGGCACCCACCTGTAGAAGGCTACAACCTTTTCTCATTCTCTAGTTTCTACTAGAAGGAAGCTACAACCCCCTAGCTCTTGTACTGGCTGATATGTTTACCAGTACATAGGTGTTGACCTATAGAAGGCTACTCCCTTCCCTCATTCTCCAGCTGCTACTGGAAGGGAGATCTAACCCCCTAGCCCTTGTATTGGAAGATATATTTACCAATATGTAGGCGCCAATCTATAGAAGGCTACCAACTTCACTCTTCCTCCAGGGACCATGTTTCATAAATTTTTAGACTCGATACTCCTCATACACATCAACACAGTATGTAGTCCATGTTTAGTCGAATTTTCATACTAGACCCATCAGTAACATTGAAGCTCAAAATCAATAACCACTATAATACAACCATCAAATACATCTACATCAACCAATCACTAAAAATCAATCATTAATTTATGATTTAATTGAAACCCAATCATCAATTTCTAAATCAACAACAACTGAATCAATCAATCACTGAAACCTATGACATAACTGAATCACCCAATCATCAATTTATGAATCAACCACAACTAAATCAATCAATCACTGAAAACTCAATCAAGCGACACTTAATCAAAATTCAACCAATCAATTGGAACAGACAGATCACTGTAACAAGTTCACAGATCTGAACCCATAACATTTCATCAACAACTAGAACCAACTGCAACCTCAAAAATCACATGTCAGAATGCATATGATACTTCAATTAAGCCAACCTATGTATATCTCTAAAGATACTTAATCATAAAACTTCTAAACCATAAACTGTACTTCCCAAAGACATTCTGAAGATCTACTGTCATATTACAAAGTTCTAAACAAATATCAGCAAATATCACCCTTCTAACTCAATCATTCAATCAATCAAACTCAAACTCCTTATACAAATAGTTTTACTTTCAGATCCAAAGAATACATCATTCAAAAACACCAGTAAAACAACAACACTGATTAGATAGATCAGTCATCTTTGAACAACAAACTTTTCTTCTCCATATGCTACTTGGAAGAGTTGAACCAGCGTGTATATGTGCCTTCACCAAGGTGAAGCAATGTACAGATATGTAAATAATAACTTATAACTTTGCAACTATTCTAGATTTCAGATATACCCATATCATAACATTTAAAGGATAAATCATTTGTTAGAACTCATCTCTAGCCTATCCATTATTAGATCACATAATGATAAGTCATTTCAGGCCTTATGATCCTAATCCATCATTAGATCTCATCCATCATCAAACACTTAGGTGCATACTTAGTCCAGATCAAACAAAGCATCAGCATAACATGCATATTTTATTTTGATCTAACTCTTCATAAGATATTCATTACTTGCACATATAGCCCTTTGACCTTCTCCTCCTTATATACTTAGAGCCTTTTTCAATACCTCGAACCAAAACAACACTGAGAACCTGTGGTATTATTAAACGGGATCAAGTAACTGTTATTCCACTTAATATTGTGGGCTAATACCATGTTATGGACCCTTGGTATTATTTAACCTTAATTTTACATCCCATGCATGCTCTTCGTCTTGTGAAAGTGTGTGCATACATATACGCTCATTTTATTATGTGTACGTACTTGTATACACTACTTGGAATAGGTGAAACATCGTATACAACTTAATACAACTTAAAACTTTCTTTTTATTCAATTGCTTGATAATGATCTGTAATCCTTTGTTCCATCATCCTGTTCTTCTGTGCCATTACTCTGTTACCTCTAAATAGACCCCTTACAATGTGAGTTGTAATCATTATATCATTTCTGAACTGCCTTACATTTTTTCACATTTGTAAACACAACTGCTGTGCATTTTATCACATCATGTTTATATCTTTATAAAGTATTCCATTCATCAAATAGGTTGTCTATCAAGGATAACACTAACACAATCTTCCTATATCAAATCTTTAACCATTATTCTGTTCCATCATTCTATCACCTTTGATCGGTCCTGTAGATTCATCTAGTTACCATATACAAGTGAGTTTCCATCAAGGAAAACACATGCATGATAGTTCCAACAATCTCCCCCTTTAGACTTGATGGCAACCACTTTGATGTTTGGTCACCACAACATGTAAATAACATCAAGACAAGCACCAAGATTTTCAAAACATCAAGCTACTCTCCAAACACCAAGCAACTCTCCCCCTTAGACATCAAGGGCAAAGGGTTGACCAATGTTAAATGAAGACTTCCATATCTGAATAGTTGAATATGAACATTGATCATGCTCCCTCTAGGCACATGATAAATTCTCTAATCAAACTCCCTTTGAGCACATCCAAAGTCTACAGATATGTTTTTTTAAAAAATAACATAACTCTATAACTCAACTATGTGAGTATGACCTTCCTATCACCAATGACTCATACATACATCAATCAACCATCCAAGTGGGGATACACCAAATGACTCAACCACTCAACCAAGTGGGATTACATATTTGACATGATCTTAAAAGTCCATACATGATTGGATATGAAAATTATTACATCATAGGTCTTTACATGACCTTTACATCAAATGATATACATGACATTTATAACAAATAAAAAAGACCTAAAGAAGATCATGATAGTTATCAGCACCTATCATTCATCAGATATGATCTGCACCATAAACACCTGTCAGCAGCATCAAGAGTAATAACCTATGTATGCTCATCATCAGTTCATAAGGTAAGTCAATGTAGCTTTAATATCATCAACCTGTGACTAAGTATGATGCATATAGATATCAACTCATCCTCTTGATCTTACCAAGATCAACTTTCTATGTTTCCTTAGTAGAAAAATCCTTAACAGCCTTCCATGAATCAACTAAGCATATGTCATATCTCTAAGAAGTAATAAAAAACCATTCACATATATACATTTGAAACTACCATAGTCATCATCTATGACCATAACATCATCATTGTAGCAAAAACTGCATGATATTTCCACAAGAACCCTCAATATATCAACCATGTATCATCACTAGGGAGTTTTCAAACATCCCACATCTGATAAGAATCAACAATGATAATCAACATATGTGAGTATGAAACCTATCATCATAAAGTAAGAATTAATCATCATTATGTGACTAAGTAAGCCATTTCTCCGAATATCCATGTCTTCGAATAGCTATGTCTTCATGAAACCTGCAATAACACCATTCTCTTGGCCAACCAACAATATTTACCAATATACATCTGAAGTAATCATCCATGTATCCAACATAATGTATATCTAGCTTGTCATCAATGAGAAAAGAAAATCATGACCTCACAGTCAAACTTTCTTGATATTATCAAGATCATAATCCTCAACCAATATACCATATGAGATCCAAGAACTATAGGAATCCTCATCGATAGTTGCACCCTATGAAATTTATGCATCTTTGAATGCATGTTGAAAACAAAATACTTTAACATCATCAAATAATGAGGATGTGTACTCAAGTTTTGTTCTTCTCCTTGAACTTATGAATATCACCATGTAAGAAACATAACTATATGCATCATCAAAAGAGTCATCCACACATCTGATCTGAATCACAACTATGTGGCTCAAGCAATTTAAGTATCATCCAAGATTTCATCATATGAAATTCATGACCGTAGCATATCATGATGCCTAATTTAAACACTTAATAAGCATCATCACCATCATTATGTACCAAAGACTTCAAAACATAATGCCAAACAATGAACTATTTGAAGTATAGCATATTCTCCCCATGAACCTATGCCAACTGTTCACTATCATATGCGATCATTGCATATATCAGTAAGAATCATCAAGGAATCATCATCAATTAGTTACACATCAAGTCATCAACAACTTATGGGGGTCAAAATCACTTCTAAATAACATCCACAAACTGTAGTCATCAAACATCAAACCATAAAAGATAATTTATAATTGTTTGAACCATATCAGACCCTTTTTTTGAGTATGTCCCACTGCTTTTTCACAAACCAACATATATGCGACAGTGCAGTTTCTATATATGCTACTTGTGTTCATAATATATGCGTATGAGAATTAGAACACTGAAATTTCATACTTTTAGTTCCTCTTGAGTCTGTTCTGATTGTACCCAGTTCTAGAACTTTCGTTGAAGCATCAGTTCTAAGGATATCATTATCATGATTATTCTTTATTAGATAATCCATTTTTCTCTTGTCTCCACTCATGTGATGAGAAAATCCACTATCATATTTGTCTTTGAATAAGTAGAGAGCAATATCACACCTTTTCTAATCTTCATTTTCTTGATTCTCGATGGATTCATCTTTTTCGTATTTTATGATATAAATCTCCTTATTTGATTGCTTATTATATTGTCTACGATGATCCATAGACTTGTCCCTACATTATTTTGCTATATGCCCAAACTTATTACAAGCATAACATCTTATATGTTTCATATTACTTCTATAAAAATCAATGGATTTGTGACCAAACATATTGCAAGGAAAATAATATCCCTTAAAGTACCTAGAAGCTGATGATTTTTCTGTGAGATGGTTATTAGATTGAAACATTCTACTTCTACATTTGGTTGCAACATGTCCAAAATTATGACATCTAAAACATTCAACATTATTCACTAGAGGAAGGAATTGATTAACACTTCCATATTTAGGATTAAATGATTTTATTTGAAGACTTTCTTTCCTTGGTTGTTGATGGGGTTGACCTCTTATCTCCTTGTTGAGCATTTCAGATTTTGCATTAGAGTTCCTTGCCTTGGTTTGTGAGCTAGATTCACCTTTAAAAATTTCATGAAAACCAAGACCAGATTTGATGGCAGGAGACCTTTGACTACTAATAATATTATCCAAAATCTTAGTATTGTCTTGAAATCGTAAAAGTTTATCCTTTTCTTCTAATTTACCTCAACCTAATATTGCTCTTCCTTTTCAAGATACTTCTTCTTCATTATTTCTTCAACTTTTCTTCCTTCTTCCACTTGTTGTTTAATTTGAGAATCTCATTTTTTTGTTCTTCATCTGCTTGAGGTAGTTCTTCATTCTGCTTATTTGAATTTTCAAGATCTTCCTTTATAGAGATGACCTCAGCTTCAAGACATTCATAGTAATTGGATCTATCTTTAAGTTTCTTGATTGTTGTATCCTTTTTATTTACTTCATTTCTCAATGAAGTCACTTCATCCTACAACCTTTGACATTGATATTCCTTTTCCTTGTACTACTTCCTTACTTTGTTTCCTTCCTCCAACTAAGATTTTAACTTGGTAACTTATTCTTTGAAGGTACACTCCCTTTTCTCAAATAGATCTTGTTGATATCTAATTTTATATTTGAGTCTTTTAACTTCTGTCTCTATTAGATTTCTTTCACTTTCACCGATAAGAGAAAATTCAGTTGTTTCACTATCACTTTCATTATCTTCAATATTGCATGAATAGAGAAATGTATCACGAGAAGACAAAAAATTATTACCTGATACTTCTTTTGCTTATTCATCTTCAATCTAAGGTGCTTATGAATTTCAATGCTTTCTTCCACCTAATAGCCAAATGTCTCTCCTACTATCACTATTCCTTTGAGATGTCTTTTTCTTTTGAGGTGCTTTCTTATCTTGCTTCTTTCCCATTGTCTCGACAAATCTCCTTCAAGTGATCAAGCCTTTGCCAAAGGACCTACCTTTGATACCAATTGTTGGAAAAAATACTGAGAGGGGTGGTGAATTAGTATTACAAATAAATAAATTGTTACCTTTCATTTTCAGATTTCTATACGTGACTTTACTAAATGGAACCTACATGTATACGAGACTATTCTAAAGACTATAAGCATATATCCAATGAACTTACAATTCAGTTAATCCATCATATTTTTGTCTTCATCTAGTGAATTAGTACTTTATTAACCATTAGATAAACATTAATCATGTGTTGTAATAAATAAAACATCACACATAAGAAACACACATGAACACCAAGATTTAAAGGAGAAACCCAATGCGGGAGGAACGCACCTGCTGTCATTGTCTCTGTCTTCTTTAATATAAAAATGTTGTTTACAATCTTGTATTGGTTTAGATTCATACCAGTACACAGGCACCCATCGGCAGAAGGGTACAACCTTCTCTCATTCTCCTCCTTCTACCGGAAGGGAGCTACAAGCCCCTAGCTCTTGTACTAGATGATATGTTTACCAGTATGTAGGTGTCAGCCTACATAAGGCTACTAACTTCCCTCGTTCTCCAGCTACTACTAGAAGGGAGCTCCAACCCCCTAGCTGTTGTACTGGCTGATATGTTTACCAGTATGTAGGCACCAGCCTACAGAAAGCTACCACCTTCACTCTTCCTCCAGGGACCACGTTTCATAAATTTTAAGATTGGATACTCTTGGTACACATCAACACAATATGTAGGCCATTTTTTATCAAATTTTCATATTGTACCCATCAGTAGCATTGAAGCTCAAATCAATCATCACTGCAACCAATCACTGAAACCCAATAATCAATCTCTGAATCAACCAAAACTGAATCAATCAATCATTGAAACCTCTGACATAACTGAATCACTCGATCATCAGCTTCTGAATCAACCACAACAAAATCAATCAATCACTGAAAGCTCAATTAATCGACACTTAATCAAAATTCAACCAATCAATTGGAACAGATAGATCACTATAACCAGTACATAGATCTGAACCTAGAACATTGCATCAACAACTAGAACCAACTGCAACCTAAAAAATCATATGTCGGAATGCATATGCTACTTCAATGAAGCCAACCTGCATGTATACACTACTTTCTGTAACCCAACCTGCGTATACGTCTAAAGATAATTAATCATAAAAATTATGAACCATAAATTGTACTTCCCAAAGACATTTTGAAGATATATTTTCATATTGCTGAGTTCTAAACATATAGCAACAAAGATCACCCTTCTAACCCAGTCAATCAATCAATCAGAATCAATCTCCTTATACAATCAGTTTTAATTTCAAATCCAAAGAAGACATCACTAACAAACAACAGTAAAACAACAACACTGATCAAATAGATCAATCATCTCTGAACAACAAACTTTTCTTCTCCATACATTACTTGGAAGAGTCGAACCAGCATGTATAAGCACCTTTACCAAGGTGAACCAACATACAGATCTGCAAATAATAACTTATAACTTCACAACTATTCCAGTCTTCAGATATATCCATATTATAGCATTTAAAGGGAAAAACATTTTTTAGCACTTAGATCTAGCCTATCCATTATCAGATCACATAATGATAAGTCATTTCAGGTCTTATGATCCCGGTCCATCATCAAACACTTAGGTGCATACTTTTTCCATATCAAGCAAAGCATTAGAAACCCATAACATGCATATTTTCTTTTGATCTAACTCTTCATAAGATATTCATTACTTGCACACATAGCCCTTTGATCTTCTCCTCATATTCTTAGAGCCTTTTTCAATACCTCGAACCAAAACAACACTTAGAATCTATGATATTGTTAGACGGGATCAAGTAACCATTATTACATTGAATATTGTTAGCTAACAACATGGTATGGACCCTTGGTATTATTTAACCTTAATTTTCCATCCCATACACACTTTTCTTCTTGTGAAAGTGCATGCATACATATGCCCTCCTTTTGTTCTATATACCTGCTTGTACACACTACTTGGACTAGGTGAAAAATCATATACAACTTAAAACTTTTTTTTATTCAATTGCTTGATTCTAATTTGTAATCCTTTGTTCCATCATGTTATTATTCTGTGTCATTACTATGTTACCTCTGAATAGACATGTTACAATGTGAGTTGTCATCATTATATCATTTCTGAATTGCACTACATTTTATCACATCTGTAAACACAACTTCCATGCATTCTATCACATCATGTTCATATCTTTATCAAGTAGTCCATTCATCAAATAGGTTTTCTATCGAGGACAACACTAACACAATCTTCTTGTATCAAACCTTTAAGCATTATTCTATTCCATCATTCTGCCACCTTTGATTTGTCCTGTAGATTCATCTAGTTACCATATACAAGTGAGTTGCAATCAAGGAAAACACATGCATCATAATGCCAACATCTTGTGCATGAGTTTGGTCAAGTTCAGCTAGTGTTGGGTGTGTGACTAAGGTTTTTCACGAAATTTTCTTTGCATTCCTTGCCGAAATCGGATGAAAATTGGCATGGAAATTCCTAGAGGATTTTCTATTAATTTGTAAAGCTCGATAATGGTTTGAAAAGGTCCTCCAATGATCTAAAAACCTTTAGTTCATAAGTAGTGATGTTAGTGGATTGATTTAGTCCAATTTGTGCACATTTGATCCCAGCCTAAAGGTGAAATTTCCCCTTGATGTACATCACTTTGGAGCTGATTATTGGTTGGTTGAGTATTTGAGTGAGTTAGATAAGGTTGCATAGATTGAGTACGCTTCAAACCTATAGCTGAGCAAGATTGCTTCAGTGTTCAAGTGTTAATGGTAGTAGTATGAGCAGAGTTTGCTGAAGCATAGTATTGAGGCAAAGTTTCAGATTGTAGACCAAAGATGTAGAAAGTTGGAGCAGAGTTTATGAAAGAGATGGAGAGCTTGGTATAGTTCCATATTAGTGACTCTCACTTTTTTTTGTAGGAACTGCTAGTGCATTTGGCACATATCCATTGTGTTGTATGATGTTAACTGTAGTATTCAAAAATTATATTTTTGTGTGAGGGTTTGATATTATGGAAAAGTATGAGTTGTGTTTTTTTTGTTGGTTTGTGATGGTACTTTAGATTTGATGTGGACACTATTTTTCTTGTGTGGAGAGCATATGGTTTTGGTATTTTTATTTGTATTAATGATATCATGCTGTTGGAGATTGTATTACAGAGATGAATCATGTTGAGAAGATAACCTTGGGATCTATTATGAAAATAGATGAAATGAGGTCCGCATAGAGGAGAGGAGCAGTGAATTCATGGGTGTATAGAAGTGATTGTGAATTTTCAATGAAAGGAATAATTTCTCCATCTAATGGTAGTTGGATAGTCCAATCAAAGTTGGGAAAGGATCGTTGATCATGGTGGATTTTAGTGGATAGTAGTCAATAGATTCGTGTGGGAACATAGTCTTCCAAGCTAATCAGTAGCATCGAGTCTCCTAGCTAATTGGTGTTGGCCTATTGTATATGAGGTTGAGTATCCTAGATGATGGGGGTCAACAAATCTAGGTAAAATACACATTTTTCTTAATAAAATATTTAAAGCAACACAACAACAACAAGGGTGGTTTTTTTTCCTCGTGAAGGGTTTTCCACTAGATATCTTGTTTCTCTTATGTGATGTATTTTGTGGTTGTGTTTCATAGTTTTGTTTCTCTCATTGTTGTTTGATTTAGCTAATTACATTGTTATATCCATGTGATGATATACTATGTTTATGGTTATATACATGATTCAGTAAGAGAAATTTTAATTGGTAAAATTGTTAAGAAGATCACATTATTGATTCAACCCCCCCCCCCTCTTAGTAGTGGTGGTCAATAGTTTGCAACATACTTGATGCATATTCTCAATTTTAACCAAGTTCTAGAATCCTCATTACCTTTTCCAATCATAAACTAAAAATTTTCAATCAAGAACATCACCATAATACCAAATTTAGTTGAGTTGCACGAGGAATGAGAAAACATTCCATGAAAAATCTCAGTTGCTCGCACAACATAGGATAATCTCAACTAGAACTCTTTATTTGCTCACAAAATCCTGTCCCCTAACAACTGGACACTTTTAGTCGCTCTAATGATCCATCATCCATGCGACTAGGGAAGAGGATGGAAGAAAACCATCTTTCCTTAGCTCAAAACCTCTTCTAGAGCTTGACAAGCCTCTTTATAACCTTTGGAAATCACTGGCACCTCTATAGGACTTCACAAATTCACTGCCTCATCATTATCATAATCATAATTTAAAACATGTTGACTTGGATGCCAAGCAATAACCATACTAACACCTAGGCCATCAAAATGATCCACAACAATTATGCCATTGGTATGTAGCTCCAGAACATGTCAAACATCCTCCAACACTTATACAACCATATCAAGTATTCAATTAACATGAACATTAGGAACATGAAATTCTCTGATGAAATTCTATATGCAACTCCTAAAAAACACTATTTCATCCTCGAGATCCATGTTAGTATACATGTCAAGGCCAATGCAGCCCATCATCCATGTACAAGCAACTTGTAGCAAAAAATATAAGTGTTGACCAGCTCACCTACAACCCAAGGTATCAGGTTGACATCAATGCCAAACAAAAACACATCTACAACAAAGATCAATGGCAATAACATTACCATGGCAAACATGTATGTAAATTAGGGTTTTCTCTAGTCCAAGTTGGTCTTCTCCTTTGAGCTGATGAGAAGACCAACTTATACTGGAAAAAACCATAATTTACATATTGTGACTTAAGAGATAGAGTGTCATATTTTTAGAATTGAAAGAGACGTGAAATCAACAAAATATGTCAAAATAATAATTATGTCGTGAGTCAAGCATTCCCATGCTCAGTAGCAAAAATAGAGTTATTTCCAAGGAAGGTATGACTGTTGTGTCCATTGATAGACATAATGTGGATTGATGTCATAATATGATCAATCTGAAAGCTATCTTCAAAAAAAATAATCATAGATTGGGAGAGGAAAAATGGCTGAGTGATGTAAGTCTCTACACAAGGTCTTGGTAACCTCTTTTGGAATAACATTTTTTCACACAAGTGAATGCAGGAGTTGAGGTTGAACATGTAATAAATCGTCAAATTACTGGTCAATGATGAAAACTGTTAATAGACATGAGGATGAACACTGATAGGGGTGATGATATACAAGATCCACAATATAGTCTAGCGAGTGTGAATAATATTTCTTGAATTCAAACATTCATAGAAATGTTCAAGTGGGAGCTAATTATGAAAACCCCCAATCAAATGCATGGAGACCTGCCATTGAGGACTGCAAGCTCCAAGGTATTGCCATTTTTCTCAATTTACTATAAGATGTTGACATCAATAAGAAGATACCTGTCAAAGGTAGGCAATGAGGAGTCCTACATCAATTGATGCAAAAATGGGTAAGAATTACTGCTTTGGAGATAGTTTAGAACCACGGGGAAAATTGACTCAGGGTGAATATGACATATTAGTCGATGGTTGATACATGAATCATAGTAGGCTTATCCCTTAAACAATAGAAGGCACAATACCATGTATATTAAGCAGCTTAGACTCAAAAAACACCAAGAGGAGTGAGACAAAAAGATGCAGGGACATCTAGGTATCAGGGAAAGACTCATAAAATGGTAGTGTTCATAGAGAAGCTGGTAGAAAAGAGGAATATGATGAGAAAGTTCCATGTTCAAGGGATTGAAAAGGTATTGCTACCAAAAAAACCTTCAAAATATAGATAGTGTAACCACCATTCTATCCAAATTTTCCCAATTTGTTTAGGTTTAACAAGTCCATAAAGCATAAACTTGGGAGTCTTTTCATATTTAGAGAGTTTAAAAATATTTTAAATATGACCTGGTGTGAAAAAGGGTTAATAGTATACCCAACAGTGAGAAACATATGCTCAATAAACATCTTCCTCATTTTGTTACGAGTACAAGGGAACAAATTAAACTTGATAATATTCATAAAATGTGTTAATAGAGTCAAACGAAGAAAAAACATTGTATCTTTTTCAATTTAAAGAGTTAGAAAAAAGAGAAAAATAATTCCTCAAATCTATTTCATAGACGTTTTACGAGCTTGAAATAGACCATAACTTGGGGTTTTCACTTTTAATGAGAGAGAAGAAGTCCCTAAAAAGAATGCTCATTCTGAGTGAATGTTGGTTAGTTTTGCAGAAAATCACTTAAAACAACATTAGGTTATATAAAATCATATGAAAAATAGTTATTGGTAGTATTAGAAATAAAAACAAGGAAAATTTCTCAATGACAAAAAATTGGGTTGAGTCATACCTCCAAAGTTTTATAAACAAGCATTTTGGTCCTCATTTGCACCAGGTTGAGTTGGTGAGATCTCTTGGAGGAGAAAAAAAATAGATATTTTGTGAGTGATTATGAGTAATTTGAGCAACCATTCGACTTCCCGTTAGTTCCAGGTAAGATTATTGATCCTGGTCTAGCATTTCATTCCTTAGATTTTGATTTTCACTATTTATTTCAAGCTTTTAGTCTTTCCCTAGATGTTTTGGCTAGGTAACGTGGTCACCTAGGCTAATGGGGTGCCCCAACATGCTTTTCCCGAGTGGGAGGCCACATTAGCATGCCCAATGGAGTAAAAGGAGGTCATGTTAACTGGCCAGACGCAAGGAAAAATGATATTTTCCTATTGGCAGGGTTATGCAACTACCAGAAACTGACTAAGGGTTTCAATGATGCAGGAATTAACTGATAAAAATGAGCCTTTGGAAAGAAAGAGCCCATGACCAAGAGGAATTGAAAATGTTAAATGATCCAGCATGTTTGGCCGCTATGAGACAATGTAGTTTGCTCAAATATTCTAGACTTGATCTAATGAAGGCCAAAGATGATCTCCTAGCTTGGATAATCTAGCGGTGGGATGAACATCAAGGTGTGTTCATGATTGGGGACCATGAGATGTTAATTGAGAGACATGACATATATTTCCTCATTAGTCTACTGTGTAGAGGTACGGGCAAATTTGACAGGAGAGAGAGTAGATACGAGAACCACCATGGATTTGATTGTTAGCCATTACAAACCAGGTAGTCATCTAGTTAGCAACAAGATTCCAATGGAATAGGTGGCAACAATACCATTAAGGTCTATACTATGGATGATAGTTTGACTAAAAGGGGCTAAGATCCAACATGTGGCTACGAAAACCTAAATGTTACTAGCATTAGACTACTTACAACCACAAGTGTTTAATTGGTGCGAGAGTGTCCTCATCCAAGTGAAAGGCAGAGTTGACAACATGAAAGACTTGGGTCCAAAGAGAGTTTGCATATGGTACACTGATTGTAGCCTTTATACTAGAGGGAGTTCCTGTTCTAAGACCATGGGCTAGTTTGACGATAAAAGGGCCAAGGAAGCCCGTGCTAGAGATATGGACAACCTTGATACAATGGACAAGCGGAGGTCCTATCAGACATTATTTCACTGTAGACTCCTTTGACTATCTATGAACTTAGATTCCTATGGTTGAGGACTTCCCATATGTTGGGATGAACTATACAGGGGATCGTGAGTTGATTTTTCCACTAGGTACATAGTGGGGACCTTTACATAAGAAGGAAAATTAGCAACAAAATATTTTTTTAACTTTTGAATTTTATGCAATATTTTTGTTAGGTTGAAAAAAAACTGACACAAGACTTGTCATCACACGGATGTGGTGCATGTTTGTCCTGTGGGCATACCTTGACATGCAAGGCTCAATGATCAAGTACCTAGGTATGGAGTAGTAGTGAGGTCTGTGGTAGTTGTTGAAGAGGGAGATGACACATAGAGTCTCCATGAGGTTGCTAGGAACCTCAAAGGTCTTAGCATGGGTGTTCCACCTCTTCCCATGAGAGAGATACCTATCCATTTGGAGTGGAACACAATGGGTGTACCAGAGACATTTTTTGTTCCTTTGAGGAGGTTGGGTAGATCTGTGATCTCTTATCATGAGAAACAAGCTCAACGGGAGTAGAGGGTAGATGATAGCCATAGGGTATCAGTGTGAAGTTCAATGAAGCCATCTTGTATAAAGAACCCAAGTTTTGGGAATGTTTCAGACATAAAATACTAGAAAAATAATACATATACATATACATATACATATACATATACATATACATATACATATACATATACATATACATATACATATATAATATATATATTATATATATATATATATATATAAATATATATATATGTTGATTGGTGTATTTCATGTTTTTTATGTGAATTTTGTAATGAAAATGTACACTCATGCATGACATTTAAAAAAAATGTGAAATATGTAAATCTAATACATAATTTGATAACAAATCGGATAATGCATTAGATTCTATTGGAATGTGTGCATAATTAAGATACTCAAAATGTTGTTCCAAAAGCCTAACTCTTAAAATATAATGCAATATGATTGGATTACAAATCTGATAATGATTGTTCAAATAAACGACAATAAACTAGGATTCTAACCTTATCACCAAATATGATATGCCGAGAGATATAGCCTCAACGAGGAGTTTGATGACGGACATATAGTCAACAATATTATTGGTATTATGACCAAGGAAGACCCCTCCAGAACTAACTAGCTTCGACTTAGGTGTATAAAGGACCCAAATAACTAATGCAATGTGCCATGTGTGATGATTGGAAACATCCACATATCCAACATATGGGAAGAGTGAAGTGGACATTTGTGCAAAGTAACACACATGCATGAGACAAATAAACAATTATAGCCAAATATAACTAGACCTACTAAAAAGAAACAAAACCTATATAGATAAAATTACAAAGCATATGGCTAGTGCAACACTAGGAAAAATACCTTTTGAGATAGAGTTCATTGTGCAGCTCGGCGAGCAGGATTCCATCGCAATCCCGAATTTCGTAGGATCCTTTGGAAATAACCTTAGTGAAAATATAGGTACTGATCCACAATGGTTTAAGTATTCATGCCCCCAAGCGGTCGTGCTCTTGGTTGTAAACTAAAACAAGGTCACCCTCTTGGTAATAATGAGGCTTGACGTGTTTTTCATATTGAGCTTTGACTCAAAGTTTGTGTGCTTTGAGAGCTAGTGCAACATCTTGACAAGTCTCATCCAAATGATGTAGTGATAGCAATCACTCCTCTTCGATAGATGTACCAGGTAGAATTTCATGTGTTATAAATTAATTAACAGAGAAATGAAATACATAAAATATTGCAAAAACACAAATACAAAAATGCATAAAACAAGAGAGACACATATATATGTGGTTCACTGAATTTGAGCTACGTCCATGAAGAAACGGCCAATCCTTCTTTTTATAGTATCCAACAAAATGAAGAGATACAACATACAATAGATCCATTGTAATTTCCTTTTCACTCTTACACAACCTCTAGCTCTCTCTCTCTCTCTCTTAGAATAATAATACACAACCACAATAAAACTCCCCCATATAAAATGAGGGTTTCCTTCTAGAGAAAAAACCCTAAATTAAACATAACTTCTACTATCATATCATTTTCCTAATGAATGACCCAAATTGAATACGAAATTACAATATTTTACAAGAAAAACTTTCATTTATTTTTAGCTTCAGGGTTGATGCCCCCCGAACTCCTGCTAGGGGAAGGCTCATAAAATTCATCGTCACCCCCCCATGGACTCCTCTGAAAATGATTAAATGGGTGGTGTTTCCGCCTTATTAGGAACACGAATCCAATGTGGCTAAAACAAAAACCTTTGAACAATCAAGAAGATAATCAAGCTCCACACACAACATCAACAACGAGTTTAAGTGACAAAATATAACACTCAATTGAAAGGATTGCTTCCAGGCTGTAAACAAATTGGAATGGTGTAAAGCTTGTAGTTGTCTTAACTAACATTCGATATGCCCAAAGTGTAGATTATAACATTCTATACCAGTTGGTCTTGCGATTTCCTACGAGATGACGGATCATGGTATTGAGGAAATTGTTAACAAATTCAACTTGGCTATTATCCCATGCATAGTAGGAAGATGAATGGTCTTGGCAAAAGCCAAGATAAAAGTTAAGTTAAACATCATGTGATTCTGAAAATGTGATCCATGGTATTTAATGATTGTGTGGGGCACACCGAAGCAATAGATGACCTGATCAAACATGAATAATGAGGTAGTTTTTCCATCAACCTTAAAAGTAGGAATAGCTTTAGCCCATTTCATGAAGTAGTCAATGAAAACATCAATGAAACTATGGCCATTATCTAAATTGGGAATGCAGGTGATGGAATCTATTCCCCATTTAGAGAAAATTCTGATAGCAACTATCGGGTGAAGAGGGGTGATGGGCCTCTAAATTAGACATAAATTAAGGCCCATTTGACCATCCTTCAACACATTAAACCTCTTGTTTTGCATTAGATAATGTATTTTTAACTTTAATATGTTCATTAGGAAGGTTTATGGATAATTTCATATTTGTACCTAATATTATTTATTTTTGTGAAACATTGTGAGAATATTGGGAAGAATATGGAGATTTGGAGGAGGAGATAATTTAGGGACTTGCTCCCTTCTACAACAGGATAAATATTAAATAATAATTAAACAATATATTATGGGATTATGGCATATATTGTGGAGCTCCAATGATTGAGAAAATCTAGGAATGTGTTCCCTATCATTTAATGCAGATTCCTAGTATTGGGAACCCGATCCCCTAATCAAGGTATTTTGGTGGGAAAAATTCCTCCTTTCATGGGGGATGATTCCTAATCATTTTTTATAAGTTCCAAGTCGAATTTTCCTCTAGGGGTTGATTTTTATTGGTCTTATTGTGGAGATAACTCATATTTTTGTAGCCCCACTTTCATTTCTTGCAGGGATGTAATTGTATTGATGGAAATAATGAAGATTGGTGACATGTTCAACTTCTAAATCTTGGTATCCTTAATAGGACTCTAATTTTCCTTTGCATTGGAAATCCCAGGAGCCTCAAAGCCCTTTTGTATCATTTACTTTTCTTCTTTTCACATTTTTTCACTTCTTATTCACATGCATCTCTTGTTCTTGCCTATTTTCTATTTCTACATTTAGTATTAATGATTTATTGTTGTAGGATTGTGTTAAATGGTTGAAGTTATTTTGTAGGATCACAAGAACCATTTCATCATTGGAAAAACTTTGGAAGGTCATAGTAATCATTGAGTTACTTGGATTAGTTTTCTTATTCCCAAATATAGATTTATGGAAGTCCTTTGTGGAAAATAACAGTAAATTTATATTATTTTTTAGAGAATGATAACGAGCTTCAATCAAGTTGATTCTACTCGCATTAGATTAAAAACTCATTCTAGTTAATAACAAAAATCACCCTATTGAATTTTCACTTAAATAGGTTAGGAATCTGATAGATTTATTAGCTCACTAGTTCTTGAATTTCTAGATTTTAGACTAGTAATTTTCTACCATTTTTTAGCATGGGTTAACAAAGGTATTTTTGAGTGATTCCACATGGAATGGAGACCAAATACATAATAGTCAATAAAAAAAAATTCCCATCCAAATTGGATTTGATTTTGTTGGTCATTCAGTGTATTATAACTCCCTATAACAAATCTATTGTTTCATGTAGTAAACTACAAGAAACCCTGTAGCAACCTTCCAGCATGTATATACTTGCCTAGATTTGCTCAAAAGGATTGGTTTTGGTCCCTTAGGGTTGAATCATGACCACTAGGATCTAAATAAATGATTAGGGAAGATTAAATACCACTTAGGACTTGTCTCTTTACCCATGCAAAACATTTCATCAATTTGGGCAAATGGACATATTTATGAAATAGATAATACAATGATGATTGCCACATTCAATGAACCTTGTTAATGGATCTAAACTCTTTGAAATTTAATGGTTGAAATTTAATTCTTGATATTTACTTTATGCAATTACAAATGGTTTCTTTCCTTGTATTTTATTTCTTGCAATAGGTTAAGGTTTCCATTTTGAGCATTTCATTTTCTACAATTAGTTTAGGATTTTATTTCATTACATGCACTCCATACATCATGACATCGAAGGAAGGACAGATTGTATGATGCACATATAGTACCGATACCTCTTAAGTTTGTAAAAACCCTGAGTTGATAATTAAAGTCGGTAGCCTTGGGAGTTTCTACATTCTTGTTGAAATACCGAGGCTCATCAAGGGGCAAGGGGCGCACACATTTTCATTTTATAAAATTGACAAGGATGAAATTGTTGAACTATGATGATATAGTACTTGAACAAAGTCAACCAATAGTAGTTGATGCACAATATATTTTGGGTAGTAACCATGCCCAAAAGGTGGTCGCCACATGCCCAACCATGGAAGTCATTAAGAACATGTTTTTCTTCATCATGGGGGAGACAACGTAAAATAATTGAGTCAATTCCACAACAATACAATGTATCATTCAACACTAAGTTTTTCTTTATGTGGTGGTCGATGCGACAAGAGTTCTCTTTTGATATATCTAGGTGGAATCACTAAGTCTGAAGATATGCAAGGATATTTCCATACCATGGGCCAGGAGAGTAAATTATCTATAGACAAATTCATCTAGCATGGGATCGTGGGCTACCTCATCTATGTCGACTCTATGAAGATCTAACAATAGCTCTATGAAAACTAAAGATTTCTTAGACTTAGCCATGGTGAAGATTAGATCAGATTGCTAAAGGACAACTATCCACTTGAAATATTTACCTCCAATAACTTGTTGAGACAATATATGTCCCATAGGGTTCTCTAGGGAAATGGTAGCAGTTTGACATAGAAGAATGTAATGCAAGAAGCAGTTGACAATGAAGACTACTGCCAATGAAATTTTATGCACACGTGAATAACTAAGTTCATTTCCAATAAGAAATTTAGAAAGGTAGTAGACCACATTCTCATTATGATCATCGTCTCCTTGGACCAAGACCATGCCTATAGAGGACGAAGTGGCTACAAGATATAATAAAAAGTCACGTGAGTAGTCAAGAGGGCTTAGAAGTGAGGCTACAGTTAGTTCCTTTTTCAAGGCATCAAATGATCATTGTGTTGGATTATCCCACAAGAAGGGAAATCATTTATTTAGTAAGTGCATAAAACCTTTTTTTAACTCAACATAGTTGGCAACCAAGCAGCGTAAGAAATTTTCCTTCCCTTGCAAACTTTGGAGCTGATGTAAGGGTTGTGGTGTGGGAAATTGAGTAATATCCTTAACCTTATCAGGATCAACTTGTATCTTATGTTTTTATACAATGAACCCAAGAATATTACCAAATTTGATAAATAACACACACTTGTGTGGATTCAGACAGATATCATAAAACCTACACCTAATAAATATAGCTGAAAGTTGAATTAGGTGTTGTGCCCTACATTTTGAATGTGCAGAAAGATCATCTAAGTACGTCTAAATGATATGTATGATATAATAAAAAGCATATTCCATGACCCTATGAAAAGTAGTGCTTGCATTCTTAAGACCAAAGGAAAGCTTGCGATATGAAAGGGTACCGTAAGGACATATAAACATGGTTTTATGTTAATCAACCAGTTTGATAGTGATCTAGTTAACCAAAATCCATCAATAAAGGAAAATGATTCACATCTAGCACAATCATTGATGATTTGGTTAATGAATAGGGTAAGGTAGTTGTCTTTGGGACAAGTAGTGTTCAAATCATGGTAATCGAATCATACATAAATGATAACTTATTTTTTGTCAATGGGAACCATATTAGATACCCATTCCATAAAGGAACATGATAGATGAAATAAACGCTTAATAAATTTTCAACTTTTGTCATGATGGAAGCTGCCTTTCAAGGGTGGACTAGCTAAAGTCTTTGCAATATGGTCTTGCAATTCATGTAAGTCTTGACCTCATGCTCGAAAGTAGATGGATTTATACTAGGATTTTCCTCATAAGACCAAGAAAAGACATCATAGAAATCCTTAAATAGGCAAGTGAAGCTTGCAATCTTCTTAGGGGTGATGTCAGCTCCAATATGAATGTTTTCCATGATACCTATCTTATTCAAGATGTCAATGAGTAAAGTATTTAACATATTACCTAATTTACCTTTCACATCAATCTCATGAATAGTCATGTGCGTGGAAGGAACAATCTCAGGTTGATCAAAAAACGGGATTTTGAGAGAATTTATGTTCAAGTCAGATGGGTAAGAGACTAAGATGCAGTGATGAAAATTATCCCAAGGCCACTCGTCTAGGGACATGATCTTCATGATAGCCTTATCTGAAGGTAATAATTTGTTAAATAAATCAATAGATGGAGAAATGAGGGGTGGGGATAAGGTACCATCGGTTGTAACCAAAGTAGATAGAAAGTCAAGTGCAGACTGAATGATCTGATAATCAAGGTTTGCTAGTGACAACATCTGATCTCCATAAGAATCAATGGCAGAAGGGGTTAGGAAGATCCAAGGATCCATTGGTCCATTCAATACTATAAACCATTAATATGGTTAGTGGAACCTTAGGTAGTGGTTGTTTTCTTAAGGGAGCCTGACCCAAGTTCAAAGTTGTTCGTGCCAACCAAAAAACCCTATCTATTAGCCCTTTCAGCAACAACCTGCATAGCACAGGCTGCAGTCTCACCCAAATCAGTATAGGGGGGTGATAGAACCAGGCTTCTGCATCCAGGGACATAGATAAGTGGTTCTTAAACTCTGATAGTTCAAATCTTCCTTCGTACAGATCGGTATCCTCCTAGGGATCGGTACTATAACTTGGGTAAAATGGTTTCTAGACCTTCACAAAGGTCTACAATTAGGCTTTACGGACCCTAAATAGGAAACTTATCCACTTTCATGCATCAATTACTAACCCTAGATTTGATTTCACGCAGATCTGTTCCATTCATTAGAAAACATAGCATAGTTAATCCTTAACTTCACGAACATAGACAATTACGTAAAACATGCAAAGATAAGATAGATTCCATGGTTTTTCACAACATTAATACATTATTTAATTAAAACATATTATTGAGCGACAGAATATAACATAAGAAAAATTGACAATAATGCATGATAATTCTTCAAAATCAGTCTTTATTCAATTCCAACATTCCAATTATAGAATTCTCCGCCCCGTGCACTCAGCTACAGGGGTCTGCGCACTTAACTGCAGACTTACCAAGGCTTCTTATGGACTCACCTCCAGGGGCCTTCCCTTCTTGCCTAAGTATAGGAAGCAGAGCCTTCTTTCCTTAACACTTGCCCCAGAACAACAAACTCATTAAAATTTCACAAGTCTTCATTCCAGGTTATCCCTAAGACTCGTTATGACTCAACTATTTATAGCTTTCTTTCAGACAATACCATGGTCCACAAACCATGGGAGAATCTTAAAAACAAACCAAAATAAGGGGCTAAAACACCTTTGAATCCTATGTAGCTATGCGCTCCACATCCACATTTCATGGATACTTTACATTCTTTACAAAAGCTTTTACAATAATTAGGTTAACTAACCCCAAATCTGACCCTGGGACCCTAACCAAATAGGACCCCAACACAAAAATAATGACTCACCTTCATGTCACTTAGCTGGTGCCTCAATCTTGCTTTGGATACCCTCAAGCTTGACCTGTAACACTGCAACTTCAGCAGCACGCTACGCCGCAACCTACTATACTTCTTCCACTAACTTTTCTATTATCGAGCCCTCCACTGCTAGGCACATTGTCCTCTGTGTCTGTTGTATCACCTTTAACTTTTCCTAGAGTGACAGAGTAAGTTGACAAGCTTCCTTAAGCCATGGTTGTAATCTAGCCTTTAGAAGGGCCTCTTTCCTCTGCAATTCTTCTATCTATGCTTGTAGCCGCTTCCCTTCCTGTAGCTTTGCAAGGCATTGCACTGGCGCCAAAGTGCATGCAGTAACTCAGAACTCATCATAATTTTGTTGTGCTTCTCTGACATCATTGTTAAGCTTCTACAAATTTGGGTCCTCTTGCAGATTTTTCCATAATTACATTGCTTGGTCAAACATCATTGCACAATCATTGACTGCAATATCCAATGTGTTCATATTTTCGTTGATTGCTACTCCGCATTGGTCCCGAACCTCTGGTAGAGTCGTTTCCTACAACTTCAACTGTAGCTTTGCTATCTTCATTTGGAAGTCAAAAGTAACCTTGCTAACTTCCTCCTTTGATGCACATACTACAACAACCAATTTGCTTTTGTTGAAGCTTTGGCATCCTTTGGGATGTTCAATTCTTGCACTATTTTGCAGGCCTGCTCTATTATTGTCTCCAGGATCTGTCTTCATTTTTGCATCTCCTCCTTTGCCTTCAATTCCCGCGCTTTCTCTGTGAACATTTGTTCATTATTTAACTTGAACTCATTGATGACTATGAGGGTGCACTACTCTTTGATCCACAACTCATTTGAAACCCCTTGATCCAGAGTGTGGAGGGCCTGGAGTAGTAGCACAGCCAAATTCACTCCCAGTTCTTTCACTATACTAAGCACAACACGATCCTCATTTGATTCTACATGAATAGGCCTTTCTGGCAATGGTATGACTCTTAGGTCTAGAGTCCGTTCTAGCTCTGTGGCTATTCCACTTCCCTATGTCAGGCTTGCTCGCACCCCACTGTTATAGCTCCAAATCTCACTATTATGGTTTGTGATGCTGCACTCATGGCCTAGGGCAACCCCTCCTGCCAGACCTGGTCCAAAATCTAAAAAACAGTGTTTTATTCCTTGTACGCTATGCGGTGGAGACCATTTAACTCATCTTTGCCCTAAGATTGAAGACGCTCAGCGCTTGTTAGGGCAGCAAGGGACTTCCAGTTCCCAAGCTGTGTTAACTAACTCTTTCCCCCAAGGGCAGCAATTTCTTGCTGGCGCAAGTTCAAATCCTGGAACCTCCGCAGGGGGCAACCAGGAAGGGGACAAGTCATCAAATGTTTTCATGATGGGTTCTCACGCTAATGTGGCCACACGGTCACGTGATTATGGTGAAGGTGAAAATTCCAAGGGTAAGTCAATTCCCGAATCTAACAACCCACTTCATATTGAGCGACCATCTGTTGAGACTATACCTCCGGCACCGAAAGGTTCCGCTAAATGCGCGACTATCAACCCTAATATGAGGGCAGCCCAGAATTACTCCATTGTGGAGGATCTAGCTCAGAGTCCATGTGCTATGTCCGCGTTAGAGGTTCTCCAGTCGTGTCCTACTCAAAGAAGTGCCTTGCTATCGGCAATGGGGGTAGTAGATCCAAGTAATCCCTTAGCTCTCACTTTTTATATGAGTAATGTCAAAAAGAGACTTCCGCATCATATGGCTTTTCAGATAAAGTCTACCTACCAGAAAACGAATATTTTTCAGACAGTTAAGATGAGGGAGCTTCCACATGCGTCATGTCTATGACATGTTGGAAGGCTATTGGATCACCGTCGGTTGTTCCTTCACCAACCCTCTTGACAGCGTTCGATGGTCATTCTCATAGGCCATATGGGATTATCGCAGCTTTTCCTATAGGTGTTGGAGGAAAGGTCGTTAATATCGAAGTAGAAGTCGTCGATGCTAACCTAGATTATAATCTCCTCCTAGGAAGGAACTGGGTATATGAAATGGATGCCATTGTTTCGACTCTGTTTCATGTCATCCGCTTTCCTCATGAGGGGAAAATCGTTAAGGTTGATCAACTAGATTATTCTCTGGTCGATCCTCGAGCAACTTCGGACTCTTCTGTTCCCTTAGTAGATAACCCCCGTCCGCCTACTGAGAATCTAGGAGTCGGGATGTACTCTTCATTGATGGGTACGTTTGATCTTCCCCCTCCTACGGCTAGAATAGATACAATTTCATCCTCCAGGGACCCTTTATGGAGAGAGTTTGCTCAAACTCCTTATTCTTCGGATCCTGGAACCTTAGCTTCATCTGTGACCACATCGGATGATGATAAGGCAGGTGGAATAGAATCTCTTATGTCTGTAGTAGAACCTAGATGTGAATCTATCTATAGCTCTGCAGACAACCATCATACTCCTTCCTCTGGGAAAAAGATAGATGGTGATGTGGCTCATTCTCGGATCCTTGATTCCACTTATGCATCGGACTGCTCGGATATTGTTTTTCCATCGGATGAAGCGATTTTCGAAGCAATGACGGCTGTAAATCGACCTTTGGAAGATTTACATCGTCGGTCATATTTTTATGCCCCTGTGCATGAGGTTGAATCTTGGTCCTCGAATTCGACTAGCGATGTTTGTACAGTCCCTTTGGCTCCAACACAGTTATTTGCCGAAGGAAGTATATTGATTGGTTTGATCATAGTACCTATAAACATCTCTAGGAATGAGTTGGCGGAGCCACCTGATGGGCTCTACCTAAAGAAGTACTTTGCTTAGTTTTGGCCAAGCAATGGCTTCTTTGTATATTATGTATATTTGTACATACATTATCGAGAGCTTCGTGATGTCAACACTTTTTGGTCTGCTGTTG
>APFE030735082.1:23620-39079 GCA_000404065.3 Pinus taeda | reverse complement strand
ATAAGGATAATGGCTGTGTGTGTGCATGTTTCTTGATTTAGACAACTTTCAGTCTACTAGGGTTCCACCCAAGAGCCTTAGGGGATTAAATCCCGCAACACCCGCTTGCTTGCTCGACGCCCACCTAAATCTTGCTAGTCTAGATTTGTAGCTCACACAGATCCTTTTGGTCACTCCCCAACATCTCTATATACTGTTGTTCAAATTGTTGCAACAACTCAGTGGTCGTGTCTCTAACCTTGTCACCGAACTCATTGAGATTTGCTTCTGTAAGCATCATCAGGTGAATGTGCACTTGCTTATCAAACTTATGTTTTTTTCGATGTCCACTCATTTTCTCCTACTTGTGCCTCTTCAAGGTGAAGGGAGTGCTCTTCTACTCTCCACTACCTCCTTCCTTCTCTGAAATATCTTTCTCAATAGTTTTCTGCAAAGCCAATTTTTCAACTTCTTTTGTATCCCGACATTCTTTCTCAGCCTTCTTGTTATAGCTCCAAATATCACTCTTGATATTTATGATGCCACATTTATGGCCTAGGGAAACCCCTCCTTCCAGACTTGGTCCAAATACTTAAAAAATAGTGTTTTACTCCCTGTACGCGATATTTCCCTGAGCTAAACACGTGTGTATGTGGGTCAATGTATACCCAACCCATGTATATGTCTTAAAACACTTAAAAAAATTAAATATCCTTAATTTCAAGTGGAGATAATGGATTTTACCTATTGATTACCTATTAGTTCTCGTGGCCCAACTGTTCCAAATGAATTCCCAACTAAAAAACTACTTTGGGAGAAGTATAAAAAGGCTTCAATGGGAAGGCCTAGAGGAGGAGAGAAGGAAAGAATTACTCTGTTGAGATTATCCCTGATCAAGTCTGAAGATCCCTATGCTTCTAGAACTTCCTCCATCATAGGAAACCCTTGTTTCCTTGAGTTTTGATGTCATTTCACTAGTTGAGATATCCTTATGTGAGTCATGGAAGGAGCCTTTTGAAGACTTGGGATTGGACGGACCCAGAGAACGGTTCCACTTGGAGCCAGCAAGAGTAAGATTTAGGTGATATTATTCCTTACTTTGTTTTAGTTATTTGCAATAAAGAAACAATTGTCTTGTTCCCGAAATCAATCTTCTTTATGCATATGATGTTATTGTTATGGTTTACATATTAATAATATTTTCAATGTATAACTAACCATATTCCAATAAGTAATGAAGTTGATTTATATATGATACTTTATCCATATATTACTATGCTTATTTGAATTGGTTGTAGGTTCAAGGATTGAGAGGAACTCCAAGAGGGTTTAGACCCTGGCTGGATCTACCCGAACGAAGGACCCCCAGGTGCACCTCTCTTTGCATAGTTTGCTTATTTAAGTATCATGTCTACATGGAATGCTTGTCTTTTGCTATAGATAACCCCTCACTCTGCTAGGGCATTGACTCTAAGCCCTGGGGGACTTAGTCCCTCAACAGAATTGGCGATTCCACTAGGGACAACAGTATTGTTGTTCCCAGTTTGGGTTAATTTAAGCCGATCAAGGCTCAACTATTTGTTTTCTTGCTGTAACTTATTTGTTTGTTCCTGTAGGAACTCAGACTTTAAGTCTGAGCAGTTTCTTCAGAACTCTTTTTTGTTTTTTCTTGTGAACTATTATATACACAATTTTGTTAGGTTACATAAGCATATGTACGCAAGTTTCCCCATATGAACCCGCATATACACAGGTTTATTTGGGTTGAATCGTATATACACGTAACTGTGTATTGACACAGTTACGTATACCCTAATTTTCCAAGATTTTTTCAAGTCTTTCTATCTCAGAAGATTTTTTTGTTGTTTTGAGTATTCCTTGAGCAGTCAGTTTTTGTTGTCAGTCTTTTGTTTTGTAGTAAGTTTATGGTTTTAAATTCTCTCCTGTTGTGGAAAGTTTTGGCCTTGTTTTATTTTGTTGCAAGTGTCATCATTTGTGTTTGAGCACACGAGATTTCTTTCTGAGAATCTTTGCTATTTTGGTCTTCTAGAGCAGAAAGATTGGTTTCAATCTTTGTGACAAACTCTATCTTTGTGATCTTCTTGCTTTGTGTCAAAACTGCATCTTGTGGCCATTTGCTTTTCTCACTTTTCGAAAGTTGTTGAGTGATGATTTTGAAAGTTGTTTTTCTTGGTCTTTCGATCATTGTCACCAAGCTCTTTTTGTTGCTTTTGGGTCATTCAAGGCATATTGAAACACCTATTTTGTTGAGTTCTCGCCCATTTGGAGTTGATAACTTGCAAAGTGTTTTGTTGCCTATTTTTCAGTTTCAAAGTCTTCAATAGTATTTGGAGAACTTTTGAAAAGTTGATTTTTCTTTTAGGAAAAAGAAAACTTCTTGAAAAACTTGGTTTTTGATTTCTTTTTCCTTGTTTTGATTTGGTTTCTTTTTGCAAGTGAAAGTGCATTTGGTTTGTCTTAAGATTTTCTTTTAGTGTTTGGACGAAAATGAGCATTAGGAATTCATATTCTATCTGAACATCTAAGGTGGCTAATTAGAACTGATCAACAATTTGCTTCCATTCTTTTCTTTAGAGTAATCTTAAATTATTGCATCTTCATTACACCTTGCATTAGGATAGTTTGCATGGTTAAAGCATTAGTAATATTTTTGTGAGTGTGAAGTGTGTTGCAAGAAAATAAAAGAAAAAAGTATTTTGTCTTTTAGGAGTTTCGTAGAACCCATATAGAATTCTCTTCTCATCGAAGCAAAAATGATTGCATTCATGTAGCTACTTTTTCATTGATTCTGATTGAGTCATACACACATCATTAACTTCACTCCTATTTATCCCTTGACTTAAGAACAACCCATTTTAAAACAAGCGCTAGATAAAATATACCAAAACATTTTTATATTGTCAATTTAGACACACCAACAAGTTTTAGGATATTTAGGGCCTTGGATTAGGTGAGTGGAGAGAAAACTCTCGAAGGCCACTTTAAACTGTCAAAAATAGAATTATGAAAAAAGAGTGTAAATCCAATAGCATTAGGGAGACCACAAAAGCTTCGGATCTGGGAGTTAAGCGCGAGGGCTTTTGAAGATAAGGAAGAGAGATACCCCCTCTCCTACTTGTCGGATCTTACCTCAAGATTGTTCCACCTGGCTTCTGACACGAGTTAGTAACCTTAGTTCCTTATCCTAGGGATCTACATAGGTGGCTATGGAGGGAAATCCCGTGGCACTTGAGGTCGACATTGTATCAGTCTCAGCAGTACTTTTGGAGGGCACCCTTGCAAAGCTCAGGGGCTTGCACCAGCATTGGCTATTGTTTGGAGGTTAGCAAAACTTCCTCTGGTACCTTCACTGGTAGGCTTAGGGCATCATTATCCTAGACTATCTTCGGAAGGCCCCTACTTCACTTTCCTGTATTTTGGTGTCTGGTCCTCATCACCCGGAGTGGAAATACTTGAAAGTTGTTCGACTGGCTGACTTCTTTAGGGAATTTATAGTTGAGTGCTCTTTTCTCCTTGTATATAGTTGGCTTTAGTTACTTTTTTCTAGTCACTTTTGAATTTTCGATTTTGAGTGACTGACCTACCACTCCGTTGATTTTGAAAGACTTTTGATCTTTCTTTCGAAAGTTCTGGAGTTGCCTCCTCAAGGGAAAAGGTTTTGATTGTGTGTATATCTTCCTTGAAAGTTCATTTCTGCATTCTCATAAGCAAAGGATCTGCAAATACATTAGATATGGCCCATATTCCCATGGAAACCAACTAAGGTACCCTCCCAAAAGGAGATCCTTGTGCTTTTCCTTTCTTTGGAAACATTGGTACTCCCTTGATGGCCACTTTGAATATTCTTGGATTGAATGTTGGACTACGAGTTTGGCTGTGCTCCACTCCGATTATTCCAGATGTTTTTGAAGCTTCTCATATGAATGCATTATTTCAGGGGCATCACGTGGATGTTAATTGTTCATCTTCTTTTAAAGAGAAATCTAGTATCCTCTTTCTCCTCTTTCTTGTAATAAGAAATCTAAAAGGAGGAGAAAGAGGAAGGAAAAGAAGAAGAATAATTATATCCATTCGTCATCAACCTCTACTAGTCATGTTGAAGATGAGCCTTCAGCCACTGCAAGTCATGCTAGGGGCACAAGTCTAGTCACTGCCAGTCATACTAGCAATCCATCATCAACCTCTGCTAGTCATGTTCAATATGAGTCTTCAATCGTTGCAAGTCATGCTAGGGGAACAAATCTAGTCACTGCCAGTCATACGAGGACTCCATCATCAACCTCTGCTAGTCATGTTGAAGATGAGTCTTCAGCTGCTACAAGTCATGATGGGGGCACAAGTCTAGTCACTGCCAGTCATTCTAGCACTCCATCATCAACCTATGCCAGTCATGTTGAAGATGAGACTTTAGCCATTGCAAGTCATGCTGGGGGCATAAGTCTAGTCACTACAAGTCATACTAGCAAAGAGTCACTAACCTTTGTAAGTCATGTTTGGGACTCTCTACAAACCGCTGTTAGTCATGTTGGTAGAATGGATGTTGATAAGAAACCTGTACGTAGAATTTTTAAACCTAAGTTCCCTTGTAAGATATGCAAGGGAGACCATCTTACTCATTTGTGCCCTGGTATTCCAGAAGTATAAAGGATATCGTTCGAGTCTAAAAGTTCTTCTACCCCTCGACTTGATATGGTTTCCCAACATTCCCATCAACCACTGGTCGATAATGTGGTTGAGCCAGTGCAATCTATGGCTGATTACACTCCTCTTTTGGGGGGTGAAATGCCTAACAAAAGAGTCTGTTTGATTTCTAGTACAGAGTCTTTTGATATAGGGGGCATTCCGGCTGCTCTGAGTGTTCTCCCTCCAAGTTCTAGGAGTGTCTCCTTTGATTGGGATAGTCTTGTTGAGCCTCGTCTTCCTTCCACTACACCTTTCCAAATAAAGATCAAAGTTAATTCCATAAACGTCTATCGATGTATGGTGGATGAAGGATCCTCTGCAAGTATTATATCCTCTTTGACTTGGAAAGCTTTGGGTTCCCCAAATTTGTTGACAACTCAGAGTTAGTTGTTAGCCTATGATAGAAGGCCTTGTGAATCTATGGGTGTTCTTCCTCAATTGCCTATTACTTTAGGTGGGAAGATTGTCTTAATCGATATGATGGTGGTTTATAGCCCTTTAGACTTTAATATGCTACTTGGGTGTGATTATGTCTATGCTATGAATGTTGTGGTGTCTTCACTCTTTCAAGTGATGTGTTTTCCTCATAAAGAGAATATTGTCACTATTGATCAACTTGCATCTGATAATTACCACCCTAAGTCAAATTTACTACAGAATACCCCTTGGTTTGTTCCAAGTGTTCAAATAGACTCTACCCCGCCATGGCTGAATTATGTGGCATTGAATTCTCAATGTTCAATTTCTTCTGAGAAGGACCCTTTGACCTATTATTCTTCTTCTTGGGACTTGTTCCCAGTAGTTGACCGAGAGATTCTTCCTATAGGGGCATGGGACCCTTTTATTCCCTCTTTTGATCCTTGTAGTTCTCATGATTTCTCAGAATTTGAAGTATAATGACTTGTGTGGTAGAGCCTACCTTATCATGGGTACCCTAGATAGTACCTTGTTGTCACTTGGAACCCATGTTGATTCATTGTCCATAGGCTCGGGAGCCCTCTTTAGTCCTGACATGACATATGTGCTGAAGACTCATTCCTCTTTGCTTCTTTGCTTCATTCTGGCTGTATACCCTAGAGGCTACTTTGTGTTGAGTTGTACTACAACATTGCATATTGACTATTTGCACCTTTTGGCCTTTAGCCGGCTTCACTTGGACTCGTGTTTAAGCCAAATTTTGACCAAGTCATCTGGAAAATAAAACATGCACTCCCTTAAATTCTGCAACTTGACACACTATGAGCCGTGGAAAGAACACGCCTTTGAGTGTCTTTGACCAGTTTCCACCTCCCTGCATTGAGCATAGGATTGTTCCAATCCTAGGAATTAGATCATCTGCTTCACCAACACTCATTTTTTCCACTGTAATATAGCATTCTTTTATTCTTTTTGAAGTTTACTGAAAAAGACAAAAAAAATTATATATTCCAAAAAGAGCGGGAACATGACAAGATTTCCATTTATTGTTGGGAGCTAGAGTCATGTTGCCCTTGAGCAAAGCACTCAAACAAAGTGTTGGGTGGGATTTAGCTTGACTTAGGTAAGCCTTAACCTTGTTATTGAGTCACTCCTCCTCTAATTGGTTATCTCTTCCAATCATATGAAGAGTTCGTTTATCCATCCTATGTGGCGAACTTACACAAAGTTATCATATGCTGCCACAAAGTCATCATTTGAGTCGTGCTTTTACTCAAGGGAAGTAAGCCTACGTTGGCCTCTCTATAGTGTCTCTTGACTCATTTTTCAGTCGTCCATTCCTAGTTTTCAGTGTCTTGTCTATCATGACATCAGTTATATTGGTCCTTTACTCGCACCGGTTTGAGAAGTTCTCCATTGACTTCTTGCTGGTGGGTCTTGTTCTTATCGACAACAACATCTTGCTTTGAAGATAGGCCTAGAGCCACACCTTGGCCCTATTTTCATTACTGATAGGTCACCTTGTGCTCAACATTGCTCAGTATTAGGGGTCTTTGATTGAGTGGTTTCCCTTGTGTTTGACGTCAGCTTACATCGTCACACATTGGGATTCGTGCAATACCTTGGTTTTTGTTTGACCCTATTAGTGGATACCTCACCTCTATGTTAGCTTTCATTATTGGTTAGTTCAGAGGGTTTTTCTCGTGCACTAGCCACTTCTTGTGTATGCCAGAAACGTGCTTCAGTCAGGTTACTACATATTTTTTGTCTAATTCCTTCCACATTATTGGCCTACGGGTTACACTCATGCTAGATTGATGAAGGATGCCTTAATGCCTTCCTTCTAGTAGATCTTTCCCTATCAACTACAACTCATTGCTCTGGGGCAAAGGTCTAGAGTCCATTTGGCAGTACCTTAGCATTTGCAGTCATCAGTGGCAGATCCTTCACTATCAGTAGTGGGAATCCATCATTGTCTCCTGATCGATAGATTCTTCCAGGTGTTCGACTTCAGATCATTTATTCGCACTTGTTAGATTGTACTAGGTTACCTTGACTCTCATTATCATCATCAGTGAGTAGTCTCGTGTTTGCTAACAGTATGCATCAATGATCGGTAATCAAATGATTTCTCACATGGTCGAATTCAGCTCATTCATTCCCATTGTGTAGAAATGTACCACGGTAGTCGGTGAAGACCTTGGGTTGCATCAACATTCATTGATCCACTTGACAATTGCTCCTATTCCTGCTATTTGATACCTTTCCACCTTATATGTTGCAGTCATTCATTGTGACATTCTATATGCTGGCACCCGAGTTTGTAGTGTAGTACCATATTATTCCATGATGTTCACTTGGTACTATTGGGATTAGTTTTTGACATCAGTGATCAGCTTCATCTTTCAACTTCATTGATCTTCTTATATGTGATATTTAGACATGTACTTTTTCAATCATTATTAGAAGATCCATTATGTATTTCAAGTCTTTTATACTTGTATACTTAGTGGATCTGTTTGTACTTGATATGTGGACATGCTTTACTTTCTCTAAGCATGGGTATGCCTGCCTCAGACATTGTTTCTTTTTGATCTCCTTTTGTGGCTTGGCAGGATGAAATCTAGTGAAGTCCTTCTCATTTTTTGATAGGTTTCCTTTCCATGTACTTAATACATTTCGGCCATCATGTACCCCTTCTAACCTCATATATTAAGGGGCATCTGTTATAGCTCCAAATCTCACTCTTGATATTTGTGATGCTGTATTTATGGCCTAGGGCAACTCCTCCTTCCAAACTTGGTCCAAATACTTAAAAAATAGTGGTTTACTCCCTGTACGTGACATTTCCCTGAGCTAAATGAGTGTGTACATGGGTTAGAGTATACCCAACCTGCGTATATGTCTTAAAACACTTAAAAAAAAAAAAATCTCCTTAATTTCAGGTGGAGATCAGGGGTTTTACCTATTGATTACCTATTAGTGCCTGTGGCCCAACTATTCCCAACGAATTCCCAACTAAAAAGCTACTTTGGGAGAAGTATAAAAAGGCTTCAATGGGAAGGCCTAAAGGAGGAGAGAAGGAGAGAATTACTCTATTGAGATTATCCTTGATCAAGTCTAAAGATCCCTGTGCTTCCAGCACTTCCCCCATCACAAGAAACCCTTGTTTCCTTGAGTTTTGATGTCATTTCACTAGTTGAGATATCCTTGTGTGAGTCATGGAAGGAGCCTTTTGAAGACTTGGGAATGGACGGACCCGGAGGACGGTTCCTCTTAGAGCCAGCAAGAGGAAGATTCAGGTGATATTATTCCTTGCTTTGTTTTAGTTATCTACAATAAAGAAACATTTGCCTTGTTCCCAAAATCAATCTTCTTTATGCATATGATGTTATTGTTATCGTTTACATATGAATAATGGTTTCAATGTATAAATAACCATCTTTCAATAAGTTATGATGTTGATTTCTATATGATACTTTTTCCATATATTGTTATGCTTCTTTGAATTTCTTGTTTTGCAGGTTCAAAGATCAAGAGGAACTCCAAGAGGGTTTGGACCCTGGCTGGATCTACCCAAATGAAGGACCCCTAGGTGCACCTCTCTTTGCATAGTTTTCTTATTTAAGTATCATGTCTGCATGGAATGCTTGTCTTTTGTTGTAGATAACCACTTTCTCTGCTAGGATGTTGACCCAAAGCCTTAGGGGACTTAGTCCCTCAACACTTCTCTTTGGCAGCATGATCTTTCTCACCCATTCATCCTCTATAGATGCCTTAGCATGATCTTCCTTTTTATTCTAAGTAGCCAGAGCTCATGTGTCCTTCTAAGTTGCATTCTTACACTTCTGTGTAGTGGATGACTGCATAACAAAGCTCTCTACAGCTCTACTTGTACCCACCCCAAGCTCTGTGGGTTCGCACCACTCTACTAGCCAAGTCCTCACGATCTCCTGCATGTCTATCTCAGAGACCAAGTATAGTAGCTTGTGCCATAGGTGCTTTGGGTCCTTCCACGCTCTAATTGACACACTATGGAAATCATCCATGAACTGCATGTAGGTCGTTAATTTCTCGAACAAGGTTGGGAACAACCTTGGCCTATGATTTATAATCATGAACATGTCCATTTCCATCAGAATCTAGAAGATCTTTAACTCCTTGATCCTCTCTGGATCTTCTTTTGTGCACAACGAAGTGAACCTTGATGCCTCAGGTAAATATTCACACTGTAGAGGAAACTAATTATCCTCTGGTAATCTCCAAGTGACTAAAAAAATAGATAATAAAAGCAATGCATAATGAAACAACTTACTCTCTTCCTGAGACTCGTGACAATTTGCTCGGAACTCTTTGCATACATATTTTTCCCAATTGTATTGAACACCCTTGGCACACAGGGCTGCTAGCACTATTGTCAGAACTTCAATCGCGTGACATTTCCTGAGGATTTTTCCTGAAAGAATCTAGGCAACCAATTGCACTACCTAATCCTGAATAGAGTGGATAGAGTAGCCATGTGACTTCTTAACAAGCCCATATTCAATCTTCATCTTATCATCTAATTCGTTTTCCCCACTTTTCCCTCCAAATTCCTTGGCAGGGTCTGCTCCTTTGTAAGGCAGCTTCGTTATCTAATGGATTAACATGTCTATAATCGAGATGGGATCCCTAAGCCATAGATGCCCATCATGCACCAGTGTGAGGGGATGGCGCACATACACCATGTTGATAGTTTATCTATGAAAATGCGACACATAGAGCATGTGCAGCAACCCAACCTGCTCAACTCCTCTGACCCACTTCATGGGTTCCAACCACGTAATCCTAGTCTCTTCATAGTATATCTTTGTCATATATTTTTTGGTTTCCAAATGTAGGAACCTCCCATGGTCTGTGAGTTCCCAATCCTCTATTTTTAGCACATGAATTCACGCTAATGGTGTTCCTTCAAATTCTACTTGTTCAGGAAATAGCAGGGTTGAAACTAAGAACTTCCCAGAATTGGGGTCTTTGGTAACCTTGATTTTTCCCTTATGCAGAGGGATATATGGTGGGATCTATGAGATAGGCTTAACTTCTTCAATAGTCAATTCTTCCACACCTTGGTATTCTTCTTCCTCCAAATCAACCAATTTCTCCAGTTTTTTATCTTTTTTTCTCCTTTTGTTGCACATCTGGATTCTTTCTCAAGGAGTGTCTCACCGGCATCGGCTTATTTTGCTTTTCTTTGGCAGCATATTGGTTCAGCCTAGGTGACCTTAGCATGGTAGGCATAGGGGTTTATGCTTCCATACTTGAACTCTCAGGGCCCGGTGCGTCAGAAACAACAGCTTCAGAACATACAACTTCTATGGGGTTTGTAGCAGTCATTCATTCTATAAACATCTCTTAGGCTTCTATGGTGTAGTTTGCGAATGAAGGGTGCATCACAAACTCCTCCTAGAATTGATGATTCATAAGTTTCAAATAGAAAAGCTCTCAAACAACTCTCAGAAAGAAAATTGTTTTACAGTTGACCAACACACGTAATTTATAATAAGTTTTGAATTCAAATCCAACCATTCCCCCTAAATTCTGATAATAAATGCATCTTTGGTAGAAGATCTCCAAATATTTCGCCATATATAGTACCTACCCACTTCTCTTAACTAAGTTTTGGCCATCAGATCATGAATAGTAACCCCAACTACTACTTGGACCCCTTTGTGTGACACCATCCTTCATGCCGAAGCTCATCCATTGTAGCTTCACCTGCCGCACCCCTGTCATCTGTCACGCAGCCTCCCAGCCACATTTTCCAGTTAGTTGGGAAGTTTAGTTTATAGTCCCACAATCCCTTGCAACTGCTTGGATTATTAAGACTTTCCTGCTTCCATATAGTCATTGCGCAGGGGCAGGATCTCCTATGTATGACTTTAGCGTACTTCCGTTCACTTTTCTAGGGAATGGTTCCCCATTCGGCTTCGCGAGCTAAATTGCACCACCATTCGTGATCCCCTTAATAACATATGGCCCCAACAACCTTGAAAATTTCATGAAATTGCTATCATACAACAAACTAGATCATCCACCTTGAATGTGTGCAACTTAATATGTTGATCATGCCATGCCTTCTCGTGTTCCTTTCATACTTGTTGGTGAAATCCTGCAAGGAAGCAGTCTTCTTCCAACTCCATGATCTCCTCAAGCCATTCCTCTAAGGCCTTGCAATCCACCATCTCTGTTAATTTTTCCATATGTAAACTTGGCACAATATACTCTATAGGTGTTACGACTTCAATTCCATAAACCAACCTAAATAGTGTTTGACCTGTCAACTTCTTGTAGGTCATCTTATAAGCCCATAACATAACAGATATGTGCATGTCCTAATCATTCCTCTGTGTGTTGCATACCTTTGTCAATGCATGCTCCAAAATTTTGTTAAAAGCTTCCACCATTCCATTTGATCGTGGCTGATAGGGCGTGCTCTTCTAATGATACACCTAGAATTCTTCAAGCATTACACTGATCGTTTCATTCAAAAAATGGATACCCCTATCACTTATCAAAATCTTAGAGCATCCAAACCTTGTTAAGACATACTTGAATAGAAACTTCACAGCAGTGATCGATGTACAATTCTTCATTGCCTGTGCTTCAACCCACTTGGTTAAATACTCAGTTGCAGTAATGATATATTGTGCACTTGTCTTCTTTCCTAGTGGTTGTATTGGACCTATAAAGTCAATGGCCTATTTCACAAATACCTGTAATGAAACTTTGGGATGTAAATTAAATTCATCCCTTCACGAAGGCTTCCACGTCCTTTGCCAAGCTTCGCATGCCTTGTAGTATGCCTTAGAATCCTTATGTAATGTTGGCCACCATAGCCCATTGTGAAAAATATTCTGCACGACTGTGTTTCGTACATAATGACCTCCTGCCACTCCTCCATGGGCTTCAAATAGGATACTAGTGCATTCAAATTCTAGAACATACCTTCGTAGTATCTCATCTAGTCCCATGTTATACAGATGACTTGCAATTACTGAAAAATCGACAGTGCGAACTACTAATTCCTTCTTCTGTTGAGTGGAATAACCTTTCAGAGCCGTTCCTATCGATAAAAATTGAATGATATCGGCAAAATAATCATCTGCAACATGCATCGCAAAGAGCTACACATCTGGCAGTCCTTCTTCCAAACTACTTGGTTACTCACCTATCTCAATCCTGGATAGATGGTCTAGACCCACATTTAGTATTCCAAGCTTCAAAATCAATTCAAGGTTATACTCCTAGAAAAATAGTAGCCATCAGTAGATCTTCCCCCCCCAACACAGGATTATTGACTAGGTACTTCAATACAGACTGATTTGTATACGTTTTAAAGTGTCCACCCAACAAGTAATGCCTAAACTTCTGTCGTGCATAGACCATCGCCAACACTTCACACTCTGTGGTGGAGTAATTCTTCTCAGCTTTGGATAACTATCTACTCACAAAAGCTATCAGATGATCAATCTCTCCCTGACCTGCCTATGTTAATATTACTCCTAGTGCAATGCAAGAGGCATCTACATGTACATGGAACTCCTTATTCTAATCGAGAAATACCAAAATAGGTGTTGTCACCATTGTCTCCTTCAAGACATCCAAGTTTCCCTGACAGTCTTCATCCTAGAAAAAAATCACATATTTCTTTAACAATTTCTCCATCAGTGCAGTTATCTGGGCATATGCCTTGATAAAATTCCTATAGTACCCAGTATGTCCCAATGTCACATGCAACTATTTCACATTCCTAGGTGCTTCAAATTTCACAATTACAATGACTTTGGTAGGGTCCACCATCAATCTTTGCTTACATACAACATGGCCAAGAAAAATCCCGAAAGGCACATATAATATACACTTTTTCATGTTCAATGTGATCTAATACCTTCGACACGTATCCAACATGAGGCACAAAATTGCAACATGGCACTTCACCAACCCAAACATAGTCCAATCATCAAAATATACCTCCAAGAATTTATGAATAAACTCCTTGAATGTTGTGATCACTACCCGGGAAATATTGTAGGTGTCTTCTTCAATCCGAATAGCATAAATATATATTGAAAGCAACTCCACTTAGTTGCAAAGGTTTTTTTACTTTGATCTTATGGCACAATCTTTATTTGATGATAGCCCACAAATCCATGAGTAAACAAATATGCCTCTTGGCTACCAACATTCTCTAATACTTCGTCAATGAACGGTGTTGGAAAGAGATCATGAACATAGACATCATTCAAATTCCATAGATCTATGCATATGCGGATCTCGCCCTTCTATTTATTTTCTTGGACCACCATCGAGCTTACCTAATTTTATTCTTCTACTGGCTCAATAATACCAACTTCCAATATTTTATATTGCTTGTGGCACGCCTTCTCCTTATATTTTGGATTCAGTCGATAAGGTTGTTGTTTAACAGGCTTCACATCCAGTTTCAAGGTGACCTTCATAACACCTAGATCTCTGATAATCCCTTTCAAATTTGAAAACTTTGTTGGGAAAAAATCCCAGTATTCGTGCAACAACTCAACTACCTTATCAACTTTATCTTCATCTCGATAGTCTCCTATCTTCGCGAACATAGGTTCTTGTTCAGATCCAATGTTTACTTGTCCAGTTTTCAGAGTGTCAGATATATCTAGGTTCGCCACCTTCGGTCCTTCGACATCGCGATGTCCCTTAGTTTCTAGAATGGTAATATTCCATGGATCATCCTCTTCTTCTATAGCAGTCACATTATAACATTCCAACGCATGGTGTAGTTGTGTACTCCAATCTGGTAGAGTCCATTCTACCAGTTCCTTCGGTATTCAAAATATAACCACTTTTATCTCTTTTAGTACCTCATTAATGCTCTCAAACCCATCCTCAAAGATGAAAGTTAATAGAAATATTTCCCTTAAAATGTCCCCCACTCAGTTCTTCCATGGTGAAGCTCTGTCTCCAGATACTAGTTCATTGGGATTGTGTATAATGTATGATAGAATATGTGCACCCATTTTGGTTGTGGTTCGGTCCCCCAGGCCTTATTCCATTATGCTAAATGATCACACAAATCATCCTTCCCACTGTATTTTTTTGTCATCTTAGTATTAGCATACATAAACCTTAACTTCATCATTCTTTTGTATTCTCTCCATATAGAAAAGTTCCCTTTGTGTGTATGCCACCAACGGGCAGGTGTAGCACTAGTTCTAGTGCCTAGAATCGATGCTCTTCTGGTACTTCCCTTTCAAATTCATCCAAAAACAGTTCCACATCAGTCCACCCATCATAATGCAGAATATTTATTTCCTTAGTCGAGACACACCTCAATGAGTTGGTCATCATATTGCTACGAAGCATAGATACTTCATGCAGCTAATTCTACCAATGTACAAGCTCCTCATCTAAATCTGAGGTGCAGGAGCTATCCCTGTCCCATGAAATTCATCCATTAGCTGTAGGATTAACCCAATCCTCATCTCATGTTGTTATCTTGTATATTTGATTTAGGTCATCGTCACTTTCTACATAGTCCTGCACAGGTTTAGTATAATGCACTCCTTCTACAAGGTCTAATGGAACTACAATCCTAAGCCACTTCTTCTCAAATGACATCTTCCACTTCTTCAAGTTGATTACCCCATTCATGTCAATAGTCTAATTAATTCCTAGCAGCATAGGGTAAGGGCTACTATCATCCACTAATTCAATGACCTTGACGTCAACCAACGTACTTGCCCCTTCAGTGTCCACCATTACCCTGTATAAGCATCCCATTGCAATAATATTTTTCTGAATTGCCATGCACAACTGAATAGGATACCACTGTAGCACAGGTCTTCCCATCCTTTCCCATGTCTACTATGGTAGGACATTTACATCAAACCCCACATCCAAGATTACCTGATCCATTTCATAATCATATATATGTAAAGTGAGCCTCATCTCGTGCCCTATTTGTGTTTTATGATTACCAATCTTTCTTATTGTGCGTTTTTTAGTAGGAGTATTTTCTGAGAGGAGTTCGGATTTTCCACAATGCTCATCTTTATATTGGTCGACGTTTCGAGTCTAGACCCAGACTCATCATCAGGACTGATATACGGAGAAAAGAACGCAAAGGGTTTTTGATAAATATGAACTAGGCTTGATATAAAGACAGTATGGCCGACTAAATTATTTAAGTTATTTGTTATTATTACTCTATTATTATTAATCATTATCGATATTATTGTTATTAATCATTATTTACTTGATCACTATTTATTTTAATCAATATTTATATTAATATTACTTATTATTATTTGTATTATTCTTTATTATTCT